>APFE030830666.1:166251-185184 GCA_000404065.3 Pinus taeda | reverse complement strand
TTTGATATATCATGTAGCATTTCTTCCTCTTCTTCATGAGTCATGCTAGAGCTTTTAGGTTGCTTACTAGGTGTTTGCATTTTCTTTCCTCAGGGCATCAGTTATCGATAATAATGCTCTACTAGCCCTTTGAATTCCTTCAAAATAAAATTTCAAACCAATCTTAAGCAAAATTTAAAAGAATCTACACACCTTTTTTCACTTTGTAGGAGCTCGATATTGGCTCTGATGTATCTTTGTACTTTCAGATCATCCAGTCCTGAAATTGTGACCTGCAATAGCCCTCTGTGTCCTCTTTCCAATGCCACCAATCTGATCCAAATTGGATTCTCCAAGGAAGAGTTATGCGAAGTCTCCCACAGTGACCTGATTATAGACTAGTTCAGTAGAGTGAACTTGTACGACATGCCATGAGTCACTGTTTCGACCTTTGGCTTTGAAAAATATATACAAAAGACTATAGTCCGTTCTCTTTCTATACCTTCTTACAAAATTTAAATCCGATGCTCAGAGAGAAAGTTATGACGATTTTCCCCAGGTCACCTATTTGGAATGTAATTCAGGAGTCTACAAAAAGACCAACTTCCTCAGATCATATCTCCGCAAATATAGCACGACAGGCTCTAAAATTTGGACTCGAGGTTCAGCACGATTTCTTCTCAAATGGTTTTTTTTTAGCTTCTGAAACGTCGCAGAAAAAAAGTTATAGCAAAAATGCCACGATGACCTATTTGGAGCAGTGAAACCCTAGAATCCAAAGGTTTGATACCAAATGTTATGAAACCGGCTCAAGAAAAGATAGATCAACACCTTAGAATTCAGCCTCTTCGAGGGGGCAACCTCCTTTACATTACATAAATGAACAATTCTTGGATGATTCAAATGACAAAACCTCCTTTCTATATATAGGAGTCTAAGGAGTCACAATATAACCCAGCCGACCTAACAATAATAATATAAAGCCACAAAAATAACAATGGAGGGATTCTATGGGGCACAATAATAAAAAGATGGGGACAACAGGGGCACAACAATATTAATAAGGGATACAACTACCATAGTAATGTGGTAATCACTAGTATTATAGGGACCTAACATATTCTCTTTTGAAATCTTCCTCTCTTTTCCTTTCTGCTTCTCTCCTAACTTATTCTTCTCTTCTCCTTTGCCATTCTTTTTGTTTCTTCTCATATTGTAACCTTTGTTCAAGAGCGAGAATGGTAGATCCTTGCCCTTCTTCTGCCATATCTTTTTCAGTAGTTTCAACTGTTTCAATAGAAATTTGAGATTCAACTTATTGTTTGTTTTCAAAAATAGGTTGATCTATTTGTTCAAGAATTGGCTGATCAATTTGTTTTCTTGCTTCTTTTTGTTTTTCTATGGAAGGTATTTCTATTTGTTTTTGTCTTTTTTTCACTTCATATGCTAACAAAGTTTGTATTTTTACAAGAGTTAACCTTTGTCCTGAACGTTGTTTTTCCTCTAATTGTTCCAGAGTTGGTCTTCCAGCAATTGGTATGGTTAATTCTAATGGAGGTAGTTTTGCTTCTACCAATGGTTTAGTTGTTGGGAGGTTTTGCTTAATGTATCTACCCTTTTAATGTCTATATCTAGGCATAAAGAAACATAACTAAAAAAAAAAAAACTTAATTCTTGTTGTTTTTGTTTTATATATATATATATATCTTCCTATTTGACCTTGGCTAAGTATGCTTCCTCGATAATGGCGCCAAATGTTTGGTTAATTTATTATGCAAATTAACACAAATATTTAATTATCAATTCGGGCTTGTAAGCTTGGAAGCATGTCCAAAGTATAAGGATTTTAGCTGCAGTTAATTTAAGAAGATGAAATATAAAGATTGTTGGAAATGCATATTACAAATATAAAATCTAACTTAATAGTTTCTAATTCAATATACAGTAAATGAGGAAAGAGGCTCCTAACTAAGGAGATCCAGGTTGTCCTTTCCTACAATATTACTTTCATGAAGAGAAACAAAAATTAACTGATTAACAATAGTTTATGATGCATAAAATGTAGAGATAAGTGGCTTCTAACTAAGGAGGTCCATATTGTCCTTCCTTACAATCTTATTCCATCATTATTACTATTGCATTGAAACTAGAATTCAGAAATAACTCAACAAGGAAATGAGAATGAATTTCAATTATAGCTCATAATAAAATAGAACATATGCAGATTAGATTTGAATCAATATTCATTCAATAATAATAATAAATCTTCATACATCTAAAGAAATCTGAAGCAAAAACTAGTTTATAAAAATTATGCTAAATTAACCAAGAAGTGCACTTAGCTTGGTGTGGGGGCCCTTCACCCTTGCCTTGCACACTTGAAGAGATCTCCACTACAGAAAACACAGTTACACACTCAAGCATGAACAACAAGTGAAATGAAACGGGTTTTTCAATTAACTTTTAATCTTCAAAGAGTCCCAGAATCAGATTACATAAAATTTACATGCTCAAGCCTTCAATAGTCTTGGCTTAAATAGAGAAATAATAAACAAACTTGACTAAAATGTCTCTAACAGTCATACCTATCCTAATCCCATCTATCTTGGTCGAATTCCTCCATTCAGTTGCACAAAATCTGGAAAATCCCAAAAAATACTAAATTTGACCTATTTCCTAGGGATTTTCTGAACAACAGGTCATGTTTGACCAGAGTTAACTGAGCTTGTTTTAGCTTGTTTTGACTGAACCAATAGGTACACGCCCATCCTTGGTTCCCAATATTTCCATATCTATGCTCAACTCATTCCCAGGTGTCCTGCAAGTATGACTTTAATGGAGCCATTACGAGAATTTTCAGTTCTGTCCAAAAATACACTAAAAACACAATTTTTGCAAAAATATCTAAGTTGAAAAACATAATTTATATACCTGAATATGCATAAATTGGTCAAAATAAGGTGTATATGGTCGAAAATTATGGAAATTAGGTGTATTTTAATAAGCAAAATTTGATGGAAAATGAGGGCCAACAGTTTGCTTGTTGTCTTTCAGTTCATGCAATTTTACTTTTTCTTGTACCATAGAACAATTAGATTGGTCTTTGTACAACTAAATTTCACCTCAATACTTCCACCTACATAAAAATCACCAAAGGGAAGAGATAGTTCCTAGTGCACATATAATGTGAGCCCCTCTTAAGATTGTACAAACCTCTTGTTGACAATTAAGCTGAGACCTTTGGGAGTTGTTGAATTGTTGTTGCAATACTAAGGACCATCACTTATTGGCACCGTTGTTGATGAAGTGTCAAAGTATGTACTGTGTTTTTCTTAGTTGATTTGTTCTTTCTTTTATTTCATCTCTTGCAAAAAGAAAAAAAAAAAACATTAGCATCCTCTTTAAAAAAAAAAAAAACATTTCTTTCTTTTATGTCTTGATGAATTAGGTATAGAACAGGAAAAATATTACCAAAAGCCCCCACTTCCACTAGCAATCAACCTCTTTTACCTGATTGTTAGCCTCCTACCCTATCCATAATGATTGTTGAGGCCCTTATTAGTGAGCAAGCAAGGATCATTGAGAAGCTTATAGAAGGAGAAAGACCTTCACACCCCACCAACATTATGGATGAAAAATAAACAACCAGAAGTATTCAAATTTCCCATTAGAGAGACAGATGGAGAGGCTAAAATGAAAAATATTAACCGTTCTATCATCCCACATTCCTATGGTTTGATTACAGAAGATCTTGACACTTTCATGTTTGAGTTTGTTGTAGTATACATGACTTATGGCTATACAACTAATGAGTTGAAGCTCAAATTGTTCCCTTCCACTCTAAAGGATGCAACCCTTCAATGGTTCATAAGCCTAGAAGGGACAATATCACCACATGGGAAAAAATGTAGCAAGCCTTCAAAAATAAGAACTAGGATTATTATAGAGAAAGGGATATTAGAGATGAGATATTCATAATAGTCTGAGGAGAAAATAAGTCTCTAAAGGATTTTGAGGAGAGATTTCAGTTGAGTTAAAAAGGGTGCATAATTGCACCTTGGATCTAGATTCCTTGAAGGTAGTCCTACTACAGGGAGTCAAGAAAGAACTGATGGAGACATATCAGCTCAGTTATGATGATATTAAAATGGTGTTCAAAAATCATTCAAGGGCTATTGGAAAAATAGGTAGAGTAAACAAAAGCTTGGTAAGTCCCTTTTCCTCCTCCTTGATTACTAGAATGAGATAGGAGGCATGTTAGAGGATATGAAGACCAAAATCTTATATACTTTCTCCATGCAGATGGACACCCTACAGATCAAGAGAAAATAGGAGGAAGCAGAAAATGCATTAGCCATATTCTGTCCTTAATGCACTAAAAGACATTCTAGGAATGAATGACCTTTGAATGTCATAAAAATATGTTGTGTGTTAAGAAAATCATTCCATTGACAAGTGTCCATCTTTGCTAGGTCTGAAACTTGTATACTACGAAGCAGAAGGGAGCATGGAGCAACTGTGATATGTTAACCAAAAGAAGCCACAAGCCCCTTGGCAATTCCAATAGTGTATGAACTTCACCTCTCATTTCAATGATAATTGTAATGCTTATTATCAACCTTGGTATCCTCTTAACCCTTCACCTTGCAATGTGCCTGCTCCTTGGTCATATCCTCCTAAAAATGTTACTCCTCCCTTCCATCCATACCCTACCCAACCTCCTTAATGGGGTAATCTATCATCGAGATGAAGGTCTTAGGTAGCCCAACCACCTACCCTAATGCCTCCTCCTCATCAATCTCAAGTAGTCTCAAACATTTCTCTAAAGAAACTACAAATTCATGCCTATCCAAATCTTAATCCCAACAATAAGCAGACTCAACTAGTTTACTGTGGAGAAACTACTTACAAAACTTAAGCTGTAAATTTCCAGGAAATCAACCTTAGGTCCAGTAAGGTCCTTCCATATGTTCATCCACCTCCTCCAACAGAGAATCTTGAGGAAGAGAAGGAAGAACATGTATCTCAAGTCACCCAACCAAAACCTCTCTGTCCAGAAAGGTTGATAACTTGCAAATCACATACCCCAAAAGAAGTTGAACTTATGGGAGAACTAAAAAATCTATGTGTTGAGATCTATCTCCTTCAAACCACCAAAGATGTTCCTATATACACAATTTTATTAAGGAGTAATGTCTTAGAAGGCCTACGATAAAGAAAAAAGATGCCCCTACTATTAATGCCATAAGGTACTTAGTTGATCTTATGCTTGGGAGAGTAATCATACCCAAGTACTTAGATTCTAGGAGCCCAGTAGTAGATGTGCACATCAATGAAATTGCAATTCCAAACACTCCCATTGATATAGGTGTTGCAATCAACATCGTGGCCAAGGAAACTATGCTCAAATTTAACCTCCAAGAATCTTTAAGAGAGATCTCTATTGTGCTACAACTTGTTGATAGATCTACAATATCACTCGAAGGTATCATAGAATATGATGGTATTTATTGATTCTTGGGAGTATTCCATTGGTTTCATTATTCTTTAGCCCAATACCAAGATTAATGGATACCTGCTTATCTTAGGAAAACCTTAGTTCGCCACTGCTAATGCATACATCAATTGTAGGGCTAGGAACATGACCATCACCAATGGGCAATAAAAAAAACAACTTGTATTCTATCAACCAGCTCAACCTCTTCCTAAGTATGAATTTCCTACTTGGGTAGAGGAAGAAGAAGAAGAAGAGTACCCTTGCCTCTCATCATCCTATCCTATCTGTACATTAGAAACCACCATTAGCAGCAAGCAAATTGATTAATATAATTTGATTAATAAATTTATGCAAAACCAATATCCTACTGCCATGAATATTGATGGCTTAAAAGAGGAATCATCTATAGGGAAGGCTAGTTGTTCTCACAATGCTTTCGCAATAGTGTATGTGACTCTGTGTGTGAGTGTGACAAATGTTTACATAGAAAACACAACAAGTACATACGAAGCGAAGACCCTGAGTATAACCAGAACATGATCATAAGCATGACATTGACATAAACATGCAAAACTTGGGTGAAATGATGAAGAAAAAGGTGGGTGTGAAGACTCACGCGAGCTCACGAAGTGAACCCGAGTGTGTGCAACCATCAATTGAAACTCTCAAGGGAGGCTCCGAAATTGGGTGCAGGCCAAAATTTTGGAGGGTGTTTGTAGCCACTAGAACACTTGGCGAAATATTGGTAGAACTCCAACTTCTCTGTTTTGGTTCATTGATAGCACAGGGCCTTAGTCTTTCGAGGAGTGTTAAATCGTTTTGTGGGTTACTCTGACTTCCCCACTTACCCCATGGACATACATGGTTCACCTTTGGCCAACTCATTCAAACACAATGAAAAGTTCATCTTGATCACAATGTTTTGAATTAGGGAAGGGTAGTTTATCTCGTGAGTTGAGGATTTTCAGATTATAAGTTTTTATCTCTGGTGTTGTTCCACTACCAGCAGGCCTAGACAGTACTCCAGCAGAGTCACGCAGGAACACATGCATTTCTCCATTGCCAGTGAGCCTGGTCAGTACCCCGATGGAGTTGCATGCTTCACCTCTCTGCGCAAGAAGCCTTTCTCTTCTTTCGCCTTTGTATTTTTTCAAGAGGACTATGCATAGGAACTTATTTATTTTTGGGGCGAAAGAGAGATCTCGACTTATTGAGAGCAGAAGAGGTTGTTCCTTCAGAGAAGCATGTAAGACCTTTGACATAGGTTTGCTCATTTAGATTTTCCCCTTCTCTGTTTCTACTAGTTGGATGAGCTTGAACACACATAGTAGAAGGTTGAGTGCAAGCATGGGGCTTCCCAGTGTGGACATAGGTTCATGGTTGGACCAAAAATTCCCTCACAGACAACTCGTATTTTTTGTCAAGACTTCATCGGCCAAAGGTTATAATAAAGCACAGAGAAGACGGATACAAGATTGGCCAAGCGCTGTAATCAAATCTCAGTGACATACTCTATTCAAAAGCTAGAACGTAGTAGTTGGAAACACTTATTTCCGGAAACAAAACTAGTAAGGTCTTAAGCAAACCAAACAAACAAAACAAAAATAGTAAGCAAAACAAACAAAGTGAAAACGCCAACAAGCAAGCAAAGCAACCAAGTCAGCAAGCAAACAAACATGCAAACCAGAAAGCAAAGAGAAGCGAAAAAGCAAACACTACTCCTACTCCTACGTTAAACGGTCGTGGTTATGTGAAATGAAATTTCCAGTGAAGCCACTGTAGGCGTACCCGACCTGTAGTCACAAAGATACGAGCGATTAAAACAGATAAAAAATAGTGTGCAACAAAAAATGAAAAAACTTGAAAAACTTGCACATGAGAGAGAAGGTCTCGCTTGTGGGTGAAGAATGTGTCACAACCACCCACACACATGCTTACCTCTTCCGTGACTGTCGTCTTTCAACAAACCTTAGAGGCCTCTTGTGAGTGTGTGTTGTTCTGCACCAAGTTTCTTAGCGAGTGTGAGGAAGGAATGAAGCTTGTTACCTGCAACATGACTCGCCAAGTAAGATTGTTCCAGCCATTCAACGATTGGATCGTAAAATTCATGATGGTTGTTTTGAAAGATTCATGATTTTTGAGAAGATGGATTCCTGATTCGAGAGAGGGGATCACGATGGGAATCTGATACGGATAGATAGATCTAGTCATTCTCATTAGTCATGTCAAGACATTGAGTGCCTGCCATAGCCATCAGCACAGGCCGAGGTGCCTCACTTGCTTGACAAAAATCTAAGAATAAAAATGTTACACAGTGAAAATCATAGTGTGTGAAATGACTGTCATTGGATGTAATGTTGGGAAAATGATAAACTGCATGACAGTCACCCGAGATAGAAGAAAAATTGGATCAGTTGATCAAGATGGCAGATTCCCAATTTGACACGAACAAAGGAATTTTTTGAACAATCGCGCAAACAATTTGAATGAGGGAACCAAGTTCGTTTTCCGCTAGATATGATAGGACACCCACCTGCAACTGGTGAAAAAGTGTGCAGGCATCATGGTAATCATAGAAATGTAGAAAGGATCCTAGCACTGTGAATGTGTGAAACCAGTTGGGGTTGGTGAAATGAGAGTAACTTGATTCACGCAATAGGTGGTGCGCTCATCATCACACAGGGAGATTGCTGGTGTGATGAGTGGGTAGATTTGATGTACGAAATTTGTAAAAAGGCCAAGGAGCTGATTACAAGAGAGAACATTCGATAAGTTTGATTCCAGATAAAGATAGTCTTTGAGATGATCAACTTTGTTGTCCCATGATTGAATGAGGGACGGAGACTCCCAACTCAAATTATATGTAAGAGAGGTGTGTTAGGTTCCTATATTAATAGGTGTCATATTTCATGATTGGCACTGATGAGGTCTAATATGTTCATACCTTTTGGTTTGGTTGCCAAGGTTTTCCATATTCTCAAAAGACAAAAATTTTAAAAATGTAAAGAGGGTATGCCATAAAAGAAAATCAAAGGGCAAAAATAATGAAATGGTCAAAAAGTAAAAGAAATGAACCCCAAACAAAAGATGAGGAAAGTGTGCAAGTCCAAAATGCCACTACTATTCCATTTTTGCAAAGATTTGATGGTGTGCAGCTTGTTGACTTATGCCACCATTGGTGAATGGCCAAACAGCTTAATCTTGGCTAGTTCATGGTTTGAATTTACTTGTTTTAGAGATAGAGAATAAAATCTGTCCAAACTGTTCAAATCTTGGAAGATAACTAGATAGCTAGAGAAGCAAAGGAGCTCAACTGTTAAACCTGAGCCCTTGGATGTTATAAGGGTAGTGCTAGACAGAATTGCAATGAAAAGAAAAAAAAGGATGATGAGGGCTTTCCAGTGCAAATGCAGCCAAAGAAAGAAGAAAAAATGCTAGGCAAAGCAGGTTGGGTAGGTAGATGAGGTTGCAGAAGCACACTTGTGATTGATTTTGTCTCTCAAGATGTTCATCTTACTGTTATCACAAGTACCATGGCAGATGTTTGGATGCAGCTCAAGTGAGGCAGATTTTTTTAATAACTCCCTTTCACACTACTCCTCAAATCATTTACTAATTTTCCCAGAGATATTAAGATCTGCTTAATATCACTGATCCACTCATTTCATTTCTGAAAATGACTAAGTAAAACCCCTTTTACTTAGGAAATTCTACAAATATCACAAAAACTCTTTTTTTCCTTTAAAAAGCCTAAGTTTAACTTAAGTGCTTTCAGGTTCATTTCAAAATCCATATTAACTTTTAACATGTATTATTTAAATCCCTATAAATCAATTTCCCTTCCCGTACTATACTAACATACAAAAACCCCCAAAAAACATTAATATCCCGCCCCTGGTTAACTATAACCACAACACTGTATAAACGCGGGATTAACGGTTTATCTGGAACCTTTTAATAACCTTCGCACGCAAACCCTGGGATAATTAACCACTCGGGTTAATTATAACGAAAGCCCGCCCACCAATCAAATCTGCCCAGATACCATTAAACAATGCATTTTATTGTGTCGGGCCCGCTGTTTAAACCTCTGCCATCTCCACTAAGCGCCAGCCGTCCGATCATGACCCTCGCATCCGATGGCCGACATTCATATCGGGACCCACCTATCCGCCAAACATTAACCCCCGGGGAGCCGGCAGTATTGTTCCCGCATAGTTGCCACACATCGCGCTCCCAATATGATCGTTGCCTCCCCGCCCGAAACCGCCTGACTCCAAAAGCGGTGCGGGGGGAAAACCGCTTACCACTCCTTCGCGCCATGACAAGACATCACATCGCAATGACGTCATCCATGCAATAAATGACAAAAAACCCCACCAAAGCCAAAATTTTGTTAAAAACACGGGAAAATGTCATTTTCGTTCATTTCTTCTGCGAACTGTTTCCATGCAAATTACGTCCGGGTGATAGCACGAACGTCCAGTCTGCCACCCGACCAGGAAAATCTCAGCCTCCTACTCTGCAACTTGTCAGTCAACTTACAATTGCATTATTCGCCTTTAAAAGACAGGTATTTACCCCAATTCGCTTCCCAAACCGGTAATTTCGTTTTTTCCACTGTAAATTTTACCCAAAAGAGCCAAATTCAAGCAAAATCAGCCTGTTCCTCTCATACAAACACACCTAGAACTGCTCTTTGTTCATTTTTCCCACAGAAGCCCAACCTCTAGTTTGAAAATACAAGAACCAAAGATGGAGGCTCTCGTAGCCCTGAATGTCGCGCCCCTCAATGCACCTCATAAGGACCAGGATTGGTTACCCTTGGCTGACAGAGATTTTCAAATTAAAGAATTATCTGGTGACATGAACCACCTCCAGGCATTTTGCCGAGTTAGGAATAGTCATCTGAGCAACTTTGATATCTATGGAATATGGGAATCTAATCTTCCCAGGTATTACCTTCCCTCAGTCAATGTTTTCCCAGATATTATTCACCACTGCTGTGCCAACTATTACCCGGTCACCAAAGCAGTTATAACACCATACCAGACTGTCCTTTTTTACATAACTGCTGAGTCTATCAATGAGATGTTACACTTCCGTCCCACTCAGCCTCTGGCTCCTCTTTCCATGGGATTTTTGCTTGAGCAAGGCTCTCGATTGCCCAATTCAGAGATAACCCATATTGCTCAAATGTTCATGAAACCAGATTGCCAGCCCCAAGCCCCACCTCCATATTTACATGTCTGGTTCACTGAAATAGGAAAACTTATAATTGATATGATATCCTTCATCTTGGGATTCAAAACCAGTGAATTTGTTGATGAGACCACCTTAGTTCTGTTGTCAATATTTACTCCAGGACAACCCCCTGCTGTCAAGTATGACTATGCAACATTTATTGCTAACAAAATCAATGAGCAATTCATAAATCTAGACAGAGAAGGAGTCTTCAAGTACACTTCATTCATCTACCACCCTTTCTTATATTATCAACTAGACAACTTTTCATTTCCCATCAGAAAATTGGATTCCAAAGGAGATCATAGGTCTGTGATCTTTTGGACCTCAGTCTTCCACAATGTCCATGAATCCCCTTATACCTATTGTGAATTCATTGACCTGTTTATACATCCAGCCACCACTCTATTGATAGGAGCTCCTCCTCCTAGACTCTCTGCTGATATAAAGAAGATTTCACAGCTTTCCAGACAGTACAAGATAGGTGATTGGTACTTGTACCAGAATCACACTGAAATCAGAATATATGGCTATGAATTGTGCCCTTACAAGCTGCCCAAATATGTGCCTATGAGACTATTTGCATTGGAGTATTTCAGGCATCTTATCAATGCAGATTGACCCACTTTTATAGTGCAAAGAAGAAGGCCCAGTTGAGAATAAAAAACTAGTTCGGCCCTTATGTCATCAATTCTAGGGATGCATGGAAAGATGCTAATAAGATATTAGGGGAACAACTTAAATTGAAGAAAAGTATTTGGTGGGTACCATATGACCCAAATAGCTTTATAAGTGATAGAAAAGTAAGAAACATGTTGTCAGCTTATGTACACCATAGAATCCCTGAAATTGAACAAGTTGCTAATCAAGATGACTAGGTAGAGGGTACATTAGTAGAAAAAATTAGTGAGCAAGAAAAGATGGAGAGGGCTGTGAAAAACCTTGAAAAAACCCTTGACCTGGACTCTTTTGGATAGGTATCCTTCAATCTAACTCAACAAATAGGAGTTGGTGCATCCTCTACTGGAACTTCTCAGCAGCCTGTACAAGAAGCCAACACACCAGGTACAGGGATCTCTAAGGGCAAGGAAGTGGCAGACACAGAGCAACCAACAATGACAGATCAGCAAGAGCAAGTGCCTCCAGTCCAAAACAAAGCAGCTGAGCTTCCTGCATTACAGACTTCTCTAAATGAGGAAAAAGGAAAAAAGAGAGATAGGGAAGACCCCACACCCGTGAGTGGACCTACAGAACAGTGGGGTGCAAAGAGGCAAAGATTAAATCCTTACTCTGAAGAGGAAATCTTTGAAGAAACAACAAGCAGTCTGAGAGGTGAAAGGGTAGTCAGCCAGCAGACTTCCCCAGTAGTGGACACATCAACTAGCTCACACCAGCAAGAGCTAGAAAGGCAATACAGCGTGGAAGTTTCATCTACTAGGCCACAAAGCAAACAGGCCTCCGACATCAAAAGGACGTTCACAGAGATAAAGGCTAGAAACTACCCACTAAGAGTTCAACTTTATAACCAGTATCTTAAGATGGCCCCCACAAACCAACAAAGGTTGATGTTTGCCTATGACATTAAGGAGGGCAAGATGATCATGAATTATTTTAAGCCCAAGGTGCAGCAACCAAAATCAGGAGCTGACTACATCAGGACAAATCTGGAGGTCATAGCCAAGGATATTCATCCTATGGACCAGATTGAGCTGCATAAACAAACAGGAGAGATGGTCTACTCCACCCTAGCTGATAAAGCTATGTGAGCTCATAAATTGCAAAACTCTTTGGAGAACACCTTTGCTTAGCTAGATTTGGAGAAAACCTCTTCCCTTGCTAAGGATAACAGGATAAAATCTCTAGAAGAGATTATCATTGAGCTGGGACATGATCCCAAAGATACTAAGGGCATCAAGGCACTGATGAAGAAGAAAGAGGAAGATATTGCTGCCCTGAGGAAGCAGCTTAAATTGCCCCCTACTATACATCCACAAACATCAGAAGTGGTATAGCAGAAGTCAAAGGAGGACATGTTGGAATTGCTCATGAAGCTCAATGAAAGGTTAACTGATATTGAGCAGGCATTGGAGACAACGCTGAAAGAAAAGCAAGGAGAGTCAACTTCCCAGCCACCTGAAGTAATCCCTGTAGTCGCAACTACCCCTTCCACAGTTGTAACAACATTGCCTCCCACTGTTCCAGCAGCCACAACACAAATAACTATAGGTACATCAGCAGCAACAACAACAACAACACCAGGCAGCAACACTAGCATGACCACAAAGGAATTGATAAAAGCCATGGAGGAATTAAAACTCCAGGTATCTAAATTAAAACTGGTCAAGGAACAGTTGGCAAAACTAGAAAAAAGCTATGACAAATCTAAGATGACTGTGGCAAAGAAGACAAGGGAGGTTAAAGCATTAGATAATAAGGTGAGAACATTAGAAAATGATCTCTCTTTGGATAAACCTCTGGGAGAAATCAAAGGCATTTTGTGGGCCTACATTAATCAGTCCCTTAGTACTGTGTGGAGATCTATTCAGGTTATTTATGAGCAGATCGACTTGATAGCAGTGGCCCAAGTAGAGATTCAAAAGACAAGAGCTTTATTGGGGCAGATGCGTGAGCAAGCTAACAGGCTAATACATTTTTTGAACACCAAGACCAGTGAAGAACTGGAGGCACTGCAAATTAGAGACAGGATAGGCACCATTCTGCAAATCAAGAAAGTTCTAACCATGAGAACTCTGATGCAAAATTTGGAAAGGAGATGCCAGGACATGCGGGTGGAGATCAACTCTTTCACAAAAAGGTTCACAGTTTTGCATAAAAAGGCTTTGCCAAGTCCTTTAGGAAGTAATGACCACCTGATGAGACAAGTAGATTACACGCACAAGTTGAATAAATATGCTGCTGATCAAGTTAATGAATCATCAAGTAGTTCAGCAGAGAAGGCACTCCCATCTGGCCAGGCCCTCTATGGCAACTTAGAAAATTTATTTTATATTGAGCATGAAGTGAAGCATTTGTTCACCATCCCACCTAATTTCCTCAGGTACACGGAGACTGATGAAACTTTAAGAAAGCTGCAGAGACATAAATTACCAGAACCGGACTGGTGTTAAGCTATGCTGGAAATTCTATAAATTTATCTTTGGTATCTTTGGTAAAGGAAAAGTTTGGGTTATCTACCATAAGGCGGAGAGAAGAAATGAATGTGAATCATAAGGATAAAAGTGTATCAGATCAGAGTTGAATATTCAACTGAGAGGGAGTAGACAACACAGATTATCAGCGGAAGACAGCTGTAGACCGACTCACAGAGCAGCCAACACAACAATTTATCTTTTTCCTGTTTTGAGACATCTATCTCTATCTTTTGTAAAAAGCGATAAATCATCAGTAGATATTATCTCCATGAGATATTTTGTAGAGATATTTTTTGTATAAATACCCCCCTTAACGAAGTATTTGGGGTTGGTGAACCATTCTTAAACTATGCTGTAATATTGAAATTTTGGAATACAAAAGCTTTTGGAATCAACTGTTACTGGACTTACTGGATGTAGAATTGACGTAGATGGACTTGTCACAGAATTCTTGAATCAACCAGTGGACCAATAAGTCCCTTTATATTCTGTTTTGTTATTTTCTCAGTTACATTATATCATCTGTGTTTCATAATCTAAATGATAATGATAAATATTAATTTAGAATTTGCTTGACTGCACTCTGTATTTCATTCATTATCATTCTCTGTGTTTTCTTCAGGATTAGTATAAACAATGTAACTCTTAATTTCTCCTGTTTCCTAATTCTATCATATTGGTTATTTTCTAGGGAATTCTTAACTGCTCCTTAGTAGTAATCATCCATTTCCCCTCTTTGAATATGATGAAGGATCCTTAACTGCCCTTCAGCCATTTTAAACCCATTCCATTCGATACAAATCTTTGTTTGCTCCTTGTTTGACTACCTTTCTCTGTGAAACCATCCCCTGTTAAGAAACCAAATCCAGAAAGCCCTCCTCATTGACTCCATTAGCCCAATGGACTGAACTTCTCAGGTTTGCACCTCTGTTCTATTGAATCTCACCATCCAAAAATCAACAAACCCCTGAACATCATAACTAGCCTAACATCTTTCAAAACAAAGTTAAATCATAAAGAGAGAGCCCTCTATGGATGCGGATTGGCTAGAATCTGTGTCTAAAATATTGTTACCTCGGCTGTATTCCCTTTCTTACAACTTTTGGGAACAACTTGAGTGATAACAAGGTGCATGAAGGCGAACATTCTATAACGGACTCATGGATTCGATCATTAGTGAAAATATGAAATTTTGAAATATCACACCTAGAATAGTAAATATTCTTTACACGAGGATCCACGTCGAGTGAAACCATGCATATATACGAATTGTGTGTAAGAAATGAGTATGATTTGGTTTGGCAGGCTTACAAGAGTCGCAGGGTCCTGACATAACCATCAACAGACGTTGAAGTGCCTCGACTCCCTGGCACATCCCGAAACTTTCCAGAATTGAACATTTGCATTTTGAGATGTGAACTAGATCATGCATGGCTTGAGGATGGTTGTTGTTACTAATTTCAAAACTGCTCTCAGGATGACAACCATCTCTGTCATAGGCTTCATCAAAATTTTCAACAAGCTAACTTGACGAGCTGTCTTCATGCAACACACAAGACGATGACGAGTGGGAAGAGTCATATATGTTGAGACTATTTTCATCGTGGGAAACCTCATTGCCTTGTGTCGATCGAGGAGATAAGTCATGGGATGAAGATGTAAGAGAACATGGAATATGCACTATGAATGAAAGGACACACGAGCAGGTGAGGTGCAGATGAAGCTTCGATATGGATGTCTGCTTTGACTGGTGCGCATTCCAGATTTGAGTTAGAGTGTACATGAGATGACAGTAGATCATATGATGTGCTTGGGTGTTGATCACAACATATGAAAGCGTGGGAGTGATGACAACCCAAGACTGGAGGTTGATCGAAATAATAGATTGTTCATGATGTTTCACCAAGATTCGCATATCGAGAATTGATCAAGAATTGAGGCTCAATGTTTTGAGAGGAATTGATTATGTCTTCACCATCCTGCTCCTTCATTTGTATGATGAGACTGCCTTGTACATGAATGCAACTTGAGCCAACAACTCTAGAATCAAGAGAGTGCACCCAACTAGGTTGTGAAGCAGATCACTTAAGTGAGTCATGGTGCAAGGAGTCATGGCTTGTAGATGATGGAGGATGGAAGAGATGCAGATTAGACTCAAGAATTGGGCTATGAATGGTGATGTCCTCATAGGAAATGGAGGGATGAGTTTTTGCCATAGGCTTTCTGCACTATTCTGGAATTTCCTCTGTTGGGGTAGGAGACAACCGAGCAGATGGGTTGGGAACATGCTGTGTGTTAGGATACCAAGAAACTCTCCTAGGTTGTAGCTTGGAGATGCCTGGTAACATATAAATTCAACTTATTGTTGCAAATGGATGAATGGAAGGAATGATGCTTGTCCAAGCTAGATAACCACTTCTACTTTATTTCACTCCAGACATGCGTGAACACCCCCAGACTACAAGGCTTTAGACCACCAGCCACTCACAGTTTAAGATTGGGTGAATATGGAGAATACTGACCACACCAGTAAATGCACAAGACCATGTGATGGCCATCTGTAACTAGTAAAGAAGTCTGCAAATCTAATCTACTAATGCACAGACAGGATGACAGCTCTCTAGCACCAGATGACTAGAAACCTGAATAACTCATACAATGATACATGCAAGATTTTAACACAGAGATAAGATGACAGCTACTCTAATGCTAAACATAAAGAGTTCAAGCATACAACATATCAGGCACAACTTGGAAGAGAAGATAAATGGAAAGTGAGCAATTAACAACAAAAGAAGCTTGTATTAGCTGAAAATGAAGACGAGACACTGCAAGTGTCAAAATAGTTACAGTCGCCAGAAGTTGAACCTTACATCAAAACATCAACCATCAACCTTGATTACATCTTGTTTTCGGGTATATATAGAGTTTCACTACAAAGGCACTTGGCTATTTTGGGTATGGTGGGGTCATAATTGACCACCAACTGCATTTAACTGCCTGATGGAGTCTCTGAGTGTGTTTGCTTGTTTCCGTGGATGAATTTGATCTTTTTAGGTGCTCTGCTATCCTTTCCGGCAGGTGGAGTGTTCATATCGATGAAGTTCCATAATTGTTAAATGCAATTACCTGCTCATGCTCTGTCCTTTTCCTCCTCGGCCATACTGTCCGTTAAATGTGGTTGTTGAGGAGCAACTGTGACTGGTACTAGTAGACTGGTCACCTTCGTCCTTCGGGCACACAGAATGGTCAAGGAACGTGGACTGCATGGCAAATGGACGAGCTGGATGAGGGAGACAGATCAGCCATCAGATTGGGAGGACAGACGACGGAGATGGCTTGGCAGAGGGTATCGGAAGAGGTGGGAGCGGAGCGAACGTGGGCCATTGGATCTCAGGCGGACAGATCCAACGGTGGTCGGACGGTGAAAGCGCACGGCGGTTATCGAGCAGGTTCGAGAGGTTAAGCGGTAAGTGGTATTGGTCGCACCGCTTTTGGGGCGTTGGGTGGTAAAGGGCGAGGGTCCACGATTCCATTCAGCACGTGACACGTAGCGATGGAGGAGAGAGAAAAACCACTCTCCATTGCGCGTTAACGTTCCATCACGTTATGGGTGCGAGATGTGTGAGGGCCATCCGATCTTTGTCGGAGATGACCGGATGGTGGGGATTTAATCAAGCAGGTTTTCTATCGGGCGCGGCGGGGAGCCGTTGGATAAGGAGGCGGAAATCGACTACTACGATTAAAGGCAATGATTTCATAAGGGCGCAAATTCATATGGGAGCGGTTTCATGGGGTTTTGGCTCCAGCGCTCGGGGCTTACAACAAAAGGGGTTCTGTTGGGTTTTTTAGAAGAAAAATAGAAGAAATGGAGATGAAAGGAGAATGAGTGGGGCAAAGGAAACAGGCGAGAGTGACCATTATGAGCTGTCTTCAAGCATGACTGAGAGGGCCGCGCTTGTTTCTGACCTTCAAAAATCAGATTTATGTTGCAAGCTAACACTGGCTCCTATTGGGGATGAGATCCTCCCTGTGAGGTCTCAAGAACTGTAGACCAATGCCTTTCCTATTAAAACCAGATGAGAAAAATTTCCTAATGTTCCATTGGGCATGGAGTCTAATTAAGATTACACTAGAATTGATAAAACAACATATTTACAACTTTAAGGCCTGAAGACCTTAAACAACATAAATTTTCAAAAATCACCCATTAACTGGGCCATCAAAAACTGTTTCTCCTTCCATACTTTGCAACATGAAGGTATTGTTCCCTTAGATCCGAGTGATGACAAAAGGTCCCATCCATAGAGCATCAAACTTCCCATGGTCACCTTTCTTCTCTTTCAGTGCATCCCACTTAAGAACCAAGTCTCCAACCTGAAAACTATCTGCTTTTGCCTTCCTGTCAAAGGCTTCCTTGATTCTCTTTTGATTTTCTACAGACTTCTCAACCAACTGATCCCAGATTTGATGGACTTCTGCCAAATCACGAATCCTTTTTGCCATGTCCCCTTCTTCATTTTGTTCTTCTTGCAAGAACTTTGCCACAGGGAGGGTTAACTAGATTGGGAATACAACCTCAGTGCCATATACCAGCTGGAATGGAGAATTCCTTGTGGATTTCTTGGTGGTCACTCTGTCAGCCCACAGTGCATACTTGAGCTTAGAATCCCAATTCCTTTTGTTGTCTTCGAACAGCTTTTTAATTATCTTTATCAGGCTTTTGTTGGAAGATTCTGCTAGACCATTTCCTTGAGGGTAGTACGAGGTGGAATGAACTAGCTTAATGCCCATAGAGTCACACATGTCCACCAAATCTTTTGCCCTGAAGGCTGCTGCATTGTTTGTAACTGGTTTATGTGGATAGCCAAACCTAGTGAAGATGTTCTCTGTCAAGAACCTCATGACCACATGGTGATCAGCCTTTCTGGTAGGGATGGCCTCAATCCATTTAGTGAAGTAATCAGTGGCTACTAAGATCCATCTATGCTGGCCACTGGAATGTGGATTGATTTCCCCTATGAAATCCAGGCCCCACTGTTGAAAAGGACCACTGGCATG
>APFE030830666.1:102796-160878 GCA_000404065.3 Pinus taeda | reverse complement strand
TTCTACTTTGTTTCACTCCAGACATGCATGAACACCCCCAAACTACAAGGCTTTAGACCACCAACTACTCACAGTTTAAGATTGGGTGAATATGGAGAATACTGACCACACCAGCAGATGCACAAGACCATGTGATGGCCAGCTGTAACCTGTAAAGAAGACTGCAAATCTAATCTACTAATGCACAGAAAGGATGACAACTCTCTGGCACCAGATGACTAGAAACCTGAATAACTCATACAATGATACATGCAATATTTTAACACAGAGATAGGATGACAGCTACTCTAATGCTAAACATCAAGAGTTCAAGCATACAACATATCAGGCACAGCTTGGAAGAGAAGATAAATGGAAAGTGAGCAATTAACAACAAAAGAAGCTTGTATTAGCTGAAAATGAAGATGAGACGTTGCAAGTGTCAAAATAGTTACAGTCTCCAGAAGTTTAACCTTACATCAAAACATCAACCATCAACCTTGATTACATCTTGTTTTCGGGTATATATAGAGTTTCACTACAAAGGCACTTGGCTATTTTGGGTATGGAGGGGTCATAATTGACCACCAACTGCATTTAACTGCTTGATGGAGTCTCTGAGTGCGTTTGCTTGTTTCCATGGATGAATTTGATATTTTCAGGTGCTTTGTTGTCCTTTTGGGTAGGTGGAGTGTTCGTATCGATGAAGTTCCATAACTATTAAATGAAATTACCTACTCATGCTCTGTCCTTTTCCTCCTCGGCCATAATGTCTGTTAAATGTGGTTGTTGAGGAGCAACTGCGACTGGTATTGGTAGGCCAGTCACCTTCGTCCTTCAGGCACACAGAATGGTCAAGGATTGGGAGGATAGATGACGGAGATGGCTTGGCGTAGGGTATCGGAAGAGGTGGGAGAGGAGAGAATGTGGGCCGTTGTATCTCAAGCAAACAGATCCAACGGTGGTCAGGCGGCGAAAGCGAACTATGGTTATCGGGCGGGGTCAGGAGGTTAAGCGGTAAGCGGTATCAGTCACACCACCTTTGGGGCGTTGGGCGGTAAAGGGCAAGGGCGTGCGATTCCATTAAGTGCGTGACATGTAGTGGCGGAGGAGAGAGAAAAACCACTCTCCATCGCGCGTTAACATTCCATCACGTTGTGGGCGCGAGATGTGTGAGGGCCATCCGATCTTTGTCGGAGATGATCGAACGGTGGGGATTTAATCACGCAGGTTTCCTATCAGGCATGACGGGGAGCCGTTGGATTGGGAGGCAGAAATCGACGGCTGCGATTAAAGGTGATGATTTCATAAGGGCGCAAATTCATATGGGCGCAGTTTCATGGGGTTTTCGCTCCAGCGCTCGGGGCTTACAACAAAAGGGGCTCTGTTGGGTTTTTTAGAATAAAAATAGAAGAAATGGAGATGAAGGGAGAATGAGCGGGGCAAAGGAAACAGGTAAGAGCGACCATTATGAGCTGTCTTCAAGCATGATTGAGAGGGCTGCACTTGTTTTTGACCTTCAAAAATCAGAGTTATGTTGCAGAGCTAACACTGCGCAGATTTATCAGCTTTGTAATCGCTGCGAGGGGGTACTCACTGCGTAGATTTCTTAGATTTGCGGTTGTTGTAAGGAGGCAACCTCTTCAAGACATCGTGATCTGCAAGAGATGAGGAAGAAGGAAAATAAAGAGGTTCACCATTTTGGGAGACATGAACTAAGCGTTTCAGCGCTTGGCTCATGAAGTCAAGGTCTAGAAACCGATCAGGAATTTCGTGACACAGGTAAAGGAAGCGGGCAACAAATTCCTCAACTGATTTGCCAGGCTTCATTCTTAAACGAGAGATTCTTTCATAGACATCTTGGTGGTCACACTCATCAAAGTCTTGATGGAGCTGCTTGAGGAAATTGAGAAGGGAATGGATAGAAGCAGGTGGCAGGGTATGACACCACCGATTAGCATGAACTTCAAGGGTGAGGAAGGAGTATGCAAACAAGATCATCATTATTGATTTCATGATATTCACATAAAACTGCGCAATTCCTGGAGGGAACTGGCAGTCAGTTGTTGGGAGCTGTTGGTGGGAAAAACTATGCTGATGCTAGGAGACTAGCCTGCTGATCACCTTTGCACAGTTTTTGAGCTGAGCGGACTGCTAGGCATCAGACGGCTTGCTCATGAGAAATGCACAATTTTCCAGGTGAGTAGTCAGTCGACTGACTAGAGGGTTGACTGGAAAAACTGTGCAATTTTATGAGGGAGACAGGGACAATCACTGGGTGTTTGTTCAGCCTATTCGTGCAGTTTTCTCAGAGAGAGAAGTAGGCAAGGTCTGCAGCCCCTGCGTAATTTTTGAGGGGAGTCAGTCTCGAGGTGGCTGCCAGGTCAAACTCTCCAGTTAACTAGCATGAAGGTTGATTGATCTGCTTGTGGACAACACAACTTGAAATGGCTTGCTTTTGGCTTCTGCGCTATTCTGGGTGACAGTCAATCGAGTCAACAATGGGGTGATGGTCCGGCTGTCAAAGGGGAATACGGTTGTAAAAACTTCTGCAAAGTGACTAAGTGTGTGAACGAGTGAAATATGCATACATAATCTTGCAAACACACACTTACATGCCTTGACAACAAGACGACTCAAACTATCCAGACACACATGCTCAACATGATTGACTGATGGTGTAAACAACAAGCACAACACTTGTGATTGATCGTTGGTTGACCCTGATGATGCTTATACCACAATGTATGTGACTCCATGTGTAAGTGCAACAAATGTTTACATAGCAAACACAACAAGTACACATGAAGCGAAGACCCTGAGTATAACCAAAACATGATCGCAAGCATGACATTGAAATCAACATGCAAAACTTGGGTGAAATGATCAAGCAAGGTGGGTGTGAAGACTCACATGAGCTCATAGAGTGAACCCAAGTGTGTGTAGCCATCAAGTGAAACTCTCAAGGGAGGCTTCGAAATTGGGTGCAGGCCAAAATTTTGGAGGGTGGTTGTAGCCACTACAACTGTAACCAGCTCACAAAGTAGAAGAAAAGATAGATCAACGACTTCAAAATCAGGCTCTTTTCACTGTAATAGGAGCATCCAGAGTTGGACTTGGGAACCGTGATAGGCGTTGGAAAGATGGTTTAGAGAGATATCCTTTGAAAATGACCATAAGTTCCTGAGTGCACATTCAGTTTGGTCAAATCTCTGTGTAATCGACCTCTTATGTTTCAATCCTAATAAAGCGGTCGCCCATCTTGAAAGTGGACCCAAAGATGTAGTCCATCAAGGACAAACTCCATAATCAATTTTGTTGTTTGGTATCATTGTGTATTTACTATTTTCATTACTATTTTGCATCTTACTTATGTTTTATCAGTTTTCGTAAAGTATTTCTTCTCAAGCAGTTCTCTCGATTTCCGCAGTTTCAGTTAATAATCAATTCAATAATGGCTAACCAATTCTACATCAGTTTTAACTTATGATCATTCCAGATCATGAATGGTGGGTAAAACATATTATTAGGGTTTCATTTTGGCTTATTATGGCAAAGTAAATTGGCAAAGGCAATGGTGTTACATAGTATTTTGTCACAGCTCATGTTCACTTCCTGTTCCATATCCCAAAGTGCCAAAACATTGACAACTGTGCAACATATCCATCATGATATACAGACCAAAACCTACCTAAAGAATCAAAGGAAGATTGCCCTGAATCCATTTTGAAGAAGGCTAACTAAAAACTTAATTTTTAGGGTCAGTGTGTTTTGTTACACGGACTGCCCATGTTGATGGCAGGTTGTAAATTTTTTCCCTAGCGTTGCCAATGCGTGTTTTGATATGAAAACCCACACTAAACCTTTTCTGGTAGGTTTTCCCAAACTAGAGGGGAAGCTTCGTGCACTAGAACCTTCAAGAAAAATGAGTTGGATATTGATTGTTGTTGATATGGTCAAGCTCTCCCATTTGGACCTCTTGATCTTATCATCATGGGCTTTCCCCTTGAGATGTGGACCTTCCTCCCTCTTTTGTGGATCCTTAACTACCTCTACCTTCCTATAAATTCACTTCTTTCCATCCCCAAATGGTTGGTCATTGATTTTTGCATCCCTATGCTGAGAATATGCTTACATGCTACCCATTCCAGCTTGGAGAATGAGTGCTTGAAGATTCTTTGCTTGGACTTGGACATCCACCAAAAGGATGTCTCCAACATCAAGGCATAGGTTGTACGCTTACATTTTTAGATTATTAATATATACATATGATGTTCACTTTCCATAATTGTGTAAATGTTTATGCTTTTATCTTAATACTCCTTGATCTATTAAGTAGTTTATGTTTGATGTATGCCATATATGCTCCTGTAGCTTGCATAACCCTTTGATCTTCCTTGCAGGTACTCAGACGTGAAGAATAAGTAAGGAACAAGGCCTGAGCAAAAGGATCAAAATCATCTCCCAAAGGATTGAGTGATTAGCATCAGAGTGAGGTAGGCTACTCTCTCTTTGCATTTGTTAAACATAAACTAGGAAAGTGTAAGCTATCTTGTTTAGTTTGTTGCTAGAATCACTCATTGGGCTAGAGGGATCGCCTTTGTCCATAGAGGGGATTTACCTTCATAACAAATGGAGACTCCACTGGGGAAGCTATATCCTATTCATCCTCTTTTCTCAATTGATCTCTCGATCAATTTGACTGACCATCAAGTTCTCAATTAGTTTGAGTTTGTATAGGTCTACACAATCACTAATTGTTACCTTAGAGTGCTAAGTCTGGAAAGGTTCAAACAATATTCCCAGAACTTGATGAGGAAGGAAAAATCATATTGGAACCTGAAGCAGTCACAGAAACAAGAACTCGACAACTACGAAATCGATCAATTTTGAAGTATCTCATCAAGTGGAAGAAATTACCCACTGAAGATTCCACATGGGAGGGTGGGAATTTTATATAGAAGCATCTAGAACTACTCAAGCATTGAGGACAACACTTTTTTGAAGGAGAGGGGCATGTTAGGTCCCTATAATACTTGTGATTCCCGCATTACTATTGACATTGTAGCCCTTATTGTTATTGTTGTGCCCCTATTGTCCCTATATATTGTTATTTATTATGCCCCATAGAAGCCCACTATTGTTATTGTTGTGCCCTTATATTATTATTGTTATGTCGGCTTTGATTATATTGTGACCCCTTAGACTCCTATATATAGAAATGAGGTTTTGTCATTTGTATCATCCAAGAATTATTCATTTATGTAATGTAAAGGAGGTTTCCCCTTAACAAAAATGACTATGACCTCTAGAGCCTACATACAAAATCCAAAAACACTCTCCTCCACTTCAATGAGAAAATATCATTTTAACATATTCCAGGTACATTCGAAGCTCCCATGGCTAAGATAAGCATGAATGGGTTTGATTTGGATAGGTAAAAACTCGGTCTTATGCTTAGTTGACACCTTAGGCATTTGTTACAAGGTCCTTGTATTAACATAACCAAAACTTTAAATACATTAACCCAAATATAACCTTATATTTTAATCAAATTCGCTGCAGCTTGCTCACCGGGCGGAGGAGGCTAACAATTATGTGTGACCAACCACGGTCTAACCACAAGCTGCCACCTAGTGGTTATCCTCCGACGGTTTCACTATCAATGCTCCGACGGTTTCAACTTGTGGTTACTGTGTGTTCACATGCTGATAACTGTCCGACGGTTCTGGTAGAGGCTAGCGGTGAACTGAAAACGTTTACATTGACTCCGATGGCTTTATACTTTGATCATATGTTAACATCCCCCACGCGGTTTCGAAGTCGACAATTAACTTATGAAGTTACCACTGTCTGTTCACATACCACAGTCAAGGTTAACTCTCCACGTGGTGAAGGCCCACGGTCTAGGTTGATGCGACAGTTACTGCTAACCTTGCTGGTTGACTCCGCTCACATGAGCCGTGGTCCTGCTGTGGTTAGAGATGGCGGTTAGGGACTGTGATTTTAATTTGCAATGTTTTGTATTGTTTTTGCAATAGGCCGAGGGTTTAAACATAGTTTTATGTTAGGCTTTATGTCATAGTTTTGTTTGATAGGTTTAGAACTTAGGGTTTAGGTTTAGAGCTTACGTTTAATGCATGGTTTAGGTGCTAGGTGAAGTTTAATGTTTGTAACATAGGTTTATAATGTATTCGGTTAGGTCTTACATCATTTTGATTTCAAATAACCCATGTACATCTCTTCGTCACAAAGTGACATTTGTACCAACACCACAGGACGACAACCTATGTCGACAATCAAACCTTGAAAAAGGGATGACAAAGCCCACGTTGATGATCACCTTACTGGAACTGACGATGAACACTTGTTGACAACCAGGGACACACCATAGACATCACCTGAATAATCTGATCCATAACCAACACTATCGAAACTAAATGACACCGGACTGAATTGCTGATGACGACACTATACACTGATGATGAGACTGCAACTGATTTGACGAGATCCTCCCGGATCAATTCAGCTTGGAATATGTGTCCCATGAACATGGTCTTAAATACTTTTACGTGGATTTTTAACTAGGGTTCTTATAGGAAATTTCTTCCACTTAATGAGATACTCTAAAATTAATTGATTTTGTAGCTGTCTGGTTCTTGTTTTCATGACTTCTTCAAGCTCAAATATGATTTTTCATTCTTCGTCAAGTTCTGGCAACACTGTTTCAACTGGGAGCTTGTCATTGATAACTTTCTTTAAGCATGAAACATGGAAAGTTGGGTGTATTCGGGAATATGCGGGAAGCTGTAATTTGTATGCCATAGTACCAATATTTTGCAACACCTTGTAAGGACCATAGTACTTGGGTGATAATTCATTATCCTTCTTATCTTGCTTGATGGACATTTGTTTGTATGATTGTAGTTGCAAAAATATACAGTCACCTACACCAAAAATTCTTTCACTGCAATGTTGATTTGTGTGTTGTTTCATTTGATTTTGCGCTAGAGTGAGGTTATCCTTTAAGAGTTGGAGAACTTGTTGTTGATGCTCAATGTGATCTTACACTGCTTGAACCTTAGATTTTTCACTTAAAGGTGATGTGATGGATGGTGGATGATATCCATAAAGTGCCATAAATGGGGTCATTTCTATAGTATGGAAGGACGTGTTATACCACCATTCAGCTAGAGGTAACCACTTGACCCATTATGTTTGTTTATCACATACAAAGCAACAAAGATATTCTTCCAAACATTTGTTCACTATCTCATGTTGTATGTAAGATTTAGGATGATAAAATGAGCTATGAGTTAATTGAGTACAAAGACAAGAAAATAATTATGTCCAAAAATTTCCGGTGAAAATGGGATTTCTGTCACTTACAATAATCTTTGGGTTTCCATGTAGATTTTGAATTGTTTTCATAAATGCAGGAAAACCTGTACTCCCTTTAAAAGGATGAGATAATGCAAAAAGTGTGCATACTTGGTAAGTCTATCAACTACCACCATGATGACACTCTTTCCTTCATACTTGGGTAAGCCTGTGATAAAATCCATTGGGACCTCCTCCCAATGTTGACTTGAAATGGCTAAAGGTTGTAACAGAACAGGGGTATTATTTGTCTCAAATTTATTTTGTTGGCAAGCCTTACATTCTACCAAAAACTCTTGAATATCAGATTTAAGGCCATCCCAAAAAAATTCCTTCTTGACCCTATGGTAAGTTTTTAAAAATCATGCGTGCCCTCCTAAGGGGGAGGTGTGCAATTCCAAAAGAATATTTTTCTTGAGTTGGGAATTCTTACAAAGATATAAGCGATCTTTGTACCATAATGAATCAGTTTTCCAGCTAAATGTACCAAATGTAACAAAATCTTGTTGCAACTTTTGAATGAGTGTCCACACCTCTTCTTCATTCTTCCATTCATCCCTTTCTTTGGTTATCCAATTAGGTTGGATAATAGAGATGCTGTAGAGCAATGATTCCAAATCCCCATCCTTTCTTGAGAGTGCATCTGTAGCAACATTTTGCTTCCCTTTTTTGTAGATGATTTCAAAGTCATAACCCAACATCTTTGTGACCCACTTTTTCTACTCTTATGAAGATAAAATTTGTTCCAAAAAGTATTTAAGACTCTCATGATCTGTTTTTACATTGAAGTGTCTTCCCATTAGGTAAGGCCACCATTTCTTTAGTGCATGTAGTATTGCCAACATTTCCTTGTCATAAATAGGTTTGTGTAAATACTTTCCTTTGATTGGATGGCTTTTAAAAGCAATGGGTATTCCTTCTTGCATTAAGAAAGCACCAATTCCATTTCCCGAAGCATCACGTTCCACAATAAAGGTTTCTGTGAAGTCTAGTGTAGCTAAGACCAGTGCTTGGTGCATTGACTCTTTAAGATGTTCTAAGGCCTTAGTTTCTTTTGGAGTCCAATAAAATGCATCTTTCTTCATTAATGTTGTTAGAGGTGTTGCTATTCTCCCATAATTCTTAACAAAATTGTAATAATACCCTGTCAAACCCAAGAAAACCTCGAAGATGATTTATGGTTGTGGGTATTTTCCATTCCTCAACAACTTTAATTTTTTAAGGGTCTACCTTAACACCCTCGTGAGATATAATATAACCCAAATATTCCACCTCTTGCACTCCAAAGAAACATTTGAAGTTTTTTTCATATAATTCTTTCTCTTACAATAGTTTGAGAACCCTGTCTGTTAGCCTCCTACTCATAGCAGGTATTCATCTTTCATGATCGACACTTATACATGCCAAATATGTCATACTTTGCAGACTGCAATGTTCCATATTTTCTACTGAGGCCAAAGAAGTGTCCATGAGAGTGTGCTAGTCTAAGTGGCTCTGTTGTATTCCAATTTTGATGAGTTATTCCATTTTTGAAGAATTTTCAGTTAAAGGGAGGTCCAAACAGCTTAATCTTGGTCTCCCTAGGTTTCAATTTCCTGTTGTAGAATATAGAGAATCATTATCTGTCCAAACAACTTAATCTTGGCAGATTCTTAGATAGGTAGAGAAGCAAGGGTGCTCAACAGCCTAATCTGAGCGCCTGGATGAAATAAGCATAGATGTAGATAGGAGGACAGTAAAAAGAAAAAGTTGAAAAGCTGGGTTTGCTAGTTCAAAGTACACCCAAACCAAAAGAAGAAAAAATGATAGGTAAAGTAGGCTGGGTAAGTAGTTTTGTGGTTGCAGAAATTAAGCTATGTGATCCATTTCATGTTTTCAAGTGTTATATTCATCCAGATCACAGTTTTGAGGCACTCTTTCATTCTGATAAGATCAAGCAAGGCATCTCTAACTCCCCCTTCTTCTTGTTTCCTAAAATCACTCACTAACATCCCCTTGAGGACCTTTGGATCTGCCCAACCAGTCCTATTTTCACTCCATTCTTGTTAAAAACCAAGTTGACATCTGAGTTGACTTAGTGAAAAGAAGCCACATTTCTTGTGTAAAAATAATCTTTACACAATCCATTCATTCCCTATGCTTAAGTTTCCATTCTATAAACTTAGCATGTATCCCCTCCTTTGCATTCCAAAGACCTCATATTAACTCCTAATTCTACTATATAGCTCCCTAACTACTTTCCCATCCCTATTTTCCATTAAAACTATATAAAATCCCAAAAAAATAATAATATCCCTACCCCTTGGCACTATAGCCATATTTCCTAAGTCGGGGGAATAATAGTCCATCTGGGGCTACTGTTAACCCTTCCGTGTTCTAAACTGGAGTTAGTTTGACCCCTGGTTAGACTAACAACCATTTCCCTTTAATCCTAACCCCATAAAACCCACATTTCTAATGTTTACCCCCGTCGCATGAATAAACAAATATTAAACAGCACGCGGGCCCCGTCCCTAACCTTTCGCCGTCTTACCTTTCCATCGGCCGTTAAATCGCCCGCGCCCTAGATCTACGGTGGGCGGGTCTTTTCCCCTCTGAACCTGTCAATGGTTAGCGTCCGGGAGATGGGCAGTTTTCCCGTTGTACTCCCTCCACACGTCACCCTCTCGATTGTGGCGGAGCCCCCTCCTCCCAAACCACCTGTGCACCAAAGCGGTGCGCCATGAAACTGGAAACCGCCTTCCCCTGTGTGACGTCGGCGCCACGTCTCCCCCTGACGTCATCTCCGCTCCGCCGATGCTCTGCCACATTACCGCCACCTCACCCCTTTCCTGCCTGCGCCTTGCTGACGTCACCCTGCCACGTCATCCCTCTGATGTCATGTTGATGTCATCCACCGTACTGGGTCCCACTGCTGACGTCATCCGCCGAAAGAAAACGCAAAAGGTGAAAATCGCTGCTTAGGAAGCCCGGAATGAGAATCTAGGGCAGTTTTCGATGCGCGATTAACGCTAGGGCCAAAATGGAAAGCCTCATCTATCGCGTGGTTTGCAGCAGTCATTTTTGCCGAAAAGAGATAAAAAGGGCGATTTAACAGTTTAAAGAAGATCAGCAGAGAAAGAGAGTCCCGATTCAAGTGCTAAAGAGTATCAGAGGAAAGATAAAGCCCAGATTCAATTAAAGAAGTATCAGTGAAGTGGCAAAGAGTATCAAATCGACAATATCAAAGCAGGTGAACATTAAAGCCTCCATCAAAGTCAAAGAGAGCGGTGAAGCCACTTAAGGCTCTCAGATCACAGTTAATGCACATCAAAGCCACTCAAGACAGTGGAGCAGAGACCAATGCGCAATTATGATAAATGGCCAGCGCATAACAGCAAAGGACACATAGCCTCATTTTTTGAAGCAGCTGCCCCCGGCGCAGCATTAGATAGATATTTTTTACATTACTTGCAGAAGAAGTTAGGTTAATTGCAGTTATTTCCTCAGATCTTTTATCAGATCTATTTTGTAGATATTTTGCCTATAAATACAGCCCTGAACAATGTAATAAGGGTTGGTTGGTGGGTTGGTTGATTGGTTGTATTTTCTCATTCTAGACTTGCGCTGTAAATGTTAAGAGCTTCTGTAATCAAAGATTGCTGGAATGTTTGCATCTGAACTGGATGGTTATGCTTTTAATGGCTAAAGAGCTTGGTATGGAATTCTCGTGCTTGCTCACGGTTCAATAAGTCTTTCCTCCCTCTGTTTATTAGTTTATATGTACCTATATCATCTATATATCATCATCTAAGTTGCAGGAAAAAAGGTTAGATCAGAACTGGTTTTCATACCCTCTGTGCTCAATTCTTGTAACTTCTCTATGTTTTCCTCTGAATCAGTGATGAATATGCATTCTTAATTGAACATGTTTATGCTATTTCCTTCACATATGAATGCTGTCTAGGAATTCTTAATTGCCCTATTCAGCCTTCATCCACTTTCCCTCTTTGGCCGGATGAGAGAATTCTTAACTGCCTCTCATCCCCTGACCTCCATTTCATCTTTGTTCCAGCATAAATCATTGTGCCATGTGTAGCTATCCTGCTCCATATTCCCCTCTTCTACCAAAGAAAGCACATCCATCAGTTCCCATTCATGGACTCCATGCCCAATGGTTTGAACTTCTTACACTTTGCATGCCAACTCTGCCTGAATAGATCAACCATCCCACCAAATTCAAACAAAACCCATGTACATCATATCTAGCCTAAGATCATCCCTTAAACAAAGCTAAATCCTAAAGAGAGAGCCCTCTCTGACTGCTGGTAGGCTAGGACCTGCAATCCAAAGATTGGTTTGTGGTTACCTTGGCCGTATTCCCTTAGGAGTCAAAGGGAACAACCTGAGTGTTAACACTGTCAACATGTTGAACATGATCCTTCCAATACTTGTTGTAGATTAGTATATCATAAAAAATACTAACACAAATTTTCTAAGGGTTTGAAAATGGAATTCATCAAACCTTGAAATGTGGAAGGTGCATCAGTAAGGCCAAAAGGCATGACCAAAAAATCATAATGACCCTCATGAATTCTGAATGATGTTTTTTGAATGTCTTCAGTATTCATTCTAATTTGATGATATCCTGAACAAAGATCCATCTTGGTGAAGTAAATTTCTCCATGTAATTCATTCAAAAATTCATCAATGACAGAAATGGGAAATTTATATTTAATAGTGAGCTTGTTGAGCTCCCTATAATCTAGACACATAGCCATTATCCATCCTTCTTGTGCACCAATACTACTGGAATAGAGAAACAACTTTGACTAGGCTAAATTATACCATTCTCTAGCAATTTTGCAACCATACGTTCAATTTCACTCTTTTGGGCATAGGGATATATGTAAGGTCTGATGTTTGGAGGAACACTTCCTGGAATCAAATGAATAGCATGATCATTATCAGGAATAGGTGGGAAGCCTTTGGGAGTCTCAAATACCTTGGAATGATTGTCCAAGGCCTTTTGGAGATTTTGATAAATAGATGATTCCGATGTTTGAACCTCTAGCGAGTATAATTGTGTAATTATGCCACATTGTTCTTTCTTCAGAAGATATTTCATGCCATTAATGTTGATTATCTTTCTTGGTTTCCCTACGACATCCCTTAATTCAAATTCCCGTCCTTTCCAAAAAAATAAAGAAAATTTCTTGAAAATTAATAGCTATTGTTCCCAAGGATTGTAACCATTGGACTTCTAGTACAACATCAACACCACCCATTGGAATGAAAAGCATTGTACTATTCAATACATGTTCCCCCATGGCTAGATTGATATTATGAAACTTTCCAAAGCAATTTATAGTTCCTCCATTTGCAATCATCACTTGACACTGTGGTGTTGGATATAAGAAGCAATTCAATTCCTTGGCTATCTTACAATGAATAAAATTATGGGTACTACGTGAATCAATCAACACTATTACCTTTTTTATTCTTGATATATCATTCTATCTTAAGAGTTCAAGGAGTTGTAATTCTTGCGAGTGCATTACAATATATGGTCAGATTCATTTCTTCTTTCTCTAGGGTTGTTTCCTACTGTATATCCTCCTCCTTTGATTTTTCTTGTTCCTTTTCTTCCTCCTCTTCACAGTCTATGTAGAATAATTTCTTCTTGGCAAACTTATGGCCTTTAGTGTATTTTCTATCACAACTGTAACAAATCCCTTTTTCTCTTTTTTCCTCCAATTGCTTTGGAATCAACCTTGTAGATTGTGGAAGGCTAGGATTAGCAACACGTCCATCTTTATAGTTGTGAGTGGTAGACTTCCTTGTTTCCATAATTTTTCTTTCAACTTTTCTTGTCACCTTGAATGCCTTCTCCAATGAATCAGGTTCCCAAAGGTGAACCTGATTTTGGATGTTATCCTTCAAAGTCCCTATGAAGACATCAATCCTATGCTCCTCTGGAATATCAATTACCCTGATATTCAATTTTTGGAAGTCCTCAATGTGTTATGCCATTGAACCCTTTTGTTTGAGATTTATCAATTGGCTAAAGAAGGTGTTTCTCTTTGTATCCTCATAATGTGTTATCATTTACTCCATAAAAATAGACCAAGTAATAAGTGGTTTACAAGAACAAACTAATTGGGTTCTAAATATAAATATGCAATGCGTACCTTTGGTGTGCGTTGCACATCATGGAGATCAAGATATTGCTCCACCTGTAGTATCCATGTTACTAGATCCTAACCATAAAAAAATTTCTTATCGATATTTGGAATGTGGTGGGTATTAAACCCAAAATTTGAGTCTCTCAAATCATAATTCATATTCCTTTTTTCCTCATCAAGATTTTCATGGATTATCTTGTCACCATTTGGAATCCTTTCTTGCAACAACTTTGTCAATCCTTCCATCTTGAAATTCATCATTGCTTCCACGTCTGATTTTAAATCATCGTTAAAAGATTCCATGTTTTCTTTTAAGCCATCCTTTAAACCTTCCATGTCCCTTTTTAAGCAATCCATGTCCCCTTTTAGTTCATATTTTGTTTCCCTTTATGAGAGCGAAATTTATTGATCTTGGTCCCGTAATTTTGATATATCATGTTGCAAATCTTCCTCTTCTTGAGTCATAGTAGATATTTATGAGGTCTTAATGGGTGTAGAGTTCTTTTGTTTTGGAGGAATTTTGTAACCAAATATTGATATCTATTCTTCAATATGCCCTTTGAATAACTTCACACTGATTTTTCAGACAAGAGTTATGAAAAAATTTAAAAATACACACAATTTTCTTGCTTTTTATGAGCTCGATATTGAAGTTGTTGTATATATATAATTTCAGATCTCTAAGGTTTTAAATTTCGTCCTGTGGTATACCTTTGATTCTTCTTTCCAATTCCAAAAGTTAGACAAATATTGGATTCTTCAAGGTAAAGTTATGCCAAATCTCCCAAAATGACCTCATTATGGATTGTTTCAATAGAGTGAACTTGTATGGCATGACACATGTCATTGTTTCAACATTTGACCCTGAAATTGATACAAGAGAAGATACAATTAATGCTATTTTTTCACTTTTTATAAAATTACAATCTGATTCTTGAAGCGAAAGTTATGACTATTTTCCCTCGATCGACGTTTGAGACTGAATTTTGGAGCATGAAGAAACCCTAACTTCTTCAGACCATATCTCAAAAAATGTAGTGAATAAAGACTTAAAATTATGGCACATGGTTCACAAAGATTTTGGTTCCACATGGTCTCAATTTCAACTTCTGAAGTTTTTTATAAAAAAACGCTATAGCGAAAATTCCACAATGGCCTGTTTGAAGCAGCAAAACCCTAGAATCTAAAGCTCTAATACCAAATGTTACCAAACCAACTCACAAAATAGAAGAAAAGATAGATCAATGACTTAAAAATTATCCCCTTCAAGGGGGACCTCCTTTACATTACATAAATGAATAATTCTTGGATGATTCAAATGATAAGACCTCCTTGGTATATATAGGAGTCTAAGGGGTCACAATATAATCAGATCCTACATAACAATAATAATGTAAGGGAACAACAATAAAAATAGTAGGCTTATATGGGGCACAACAATAACAACATGGGGGATACATGGGCACAACAATAACAATAGGGGGCCACACTAATAATAACAATAATGGGAATACACTATATTATAGGGACCTAACAACATTCCTCGCAAAAAAGACTAAAGGAGCATGAACCAACATTAGAAATGAATGATCATGCACCTTAGCCCTTGTAGAGAATTCATTGAAAACTAAGCATCATATTTTCCCAGAAAATGTTAGAATCATTGCTAGCGAATATCACTATGAAAAGAGAAAAGTCAGGGAAGCCTTGGAAATAACAAAACATCTGCATAATCTAAACAAGGATGGTGGTATTGAGATTAGTAGAAATTTTTTCCTCTAATTTGAAGGATTGGCGATTCTTCTTCCTCTCAAGTATAACTCTCTTTCCATAGCTTAAATTAATATAATACTAATTTACTATTTTATTTTAATATACATTTATCTTAGTAATAATTGGAACATTATTATAATTAGTATAACATAATGATAACCATAAAGTTATTTTAATAGACATTATTCTTTATATTAATAAGCAACATTATTTTCCCCATTGGGGGTGAGGAATGTGGAAAAGACATTGGAGGAGGCTGGGCAGGTGGTACGTGCCCTGTCCTCAGGAAGGTTGAATATTGGTATATAACGTGTGGATCTATGCAAGGTGATAGCCTAATCAAGTGGCATCATCCACTCAAAAACATCAAGGAGTTAGCATGCTATAGAGCCTGCCTCTTCAGCGCCTTATGTTGCATTTGGTTCCTTAGCATGGAAGGTTGGTTGAGTGGTTTTACTGTTACAGAGTCTGTAGGGGCTCCTCACCTGTGCATGCTCCTTGGTCGTTTTACACCCTGATATTGAGAGGAGATGGCCGAGAGTGGTTTTTTTGAAAAGCATGTTCTGTTCAAGCGTCAGTGAGAGGGGTTTGGGACCCTGGAGAGAAAGTTTGGGGGCATTCGCTTAGAAAGTCTGAAAAGGAGGCTACAACTACAAACCCCCATGCTCAGGAGATAGAGATAATTCTGGAGTAAAGCTGCCACTCTAGTGTGAGAATTCTGGTAAGAGGAGGAACACATCCTTATTCTGCTTTCTCTTAGATATTTGTCTTCTATTACAATTGGGCCACCCTAGATGGTTTCCCCTTTAGTGAGGGTGGTGCTCTAAGAAAAGGCTACATCTCAAAGCTTTAAGGTGCTAAATTTGGGAGACTATCTTGTCAAACAACCCTGGTGGAGGGTTTTCCCTCGGAAAATTTGGTAAATTTGGTTGAAAATTGGTACATAAACTAAGTATGTACATTCTATAGTTGTTGGGTGGTTGTGGTTCCTTTAAAGGTTGATTTTAATAGGCAAGGTCGACAAGGGTGGGGCTTTTCCCTAGTTGGAGAAATTCGGTGTGAAGGGTCTTGGGTAGACATGCAAAGACAACATGGGCAGGCATGCCGCAAAGTCAGCCCTTGGGGTCAAACTGACAAACAATTTAAACGTGTGGTAGAGAAGGATGATGAAGAAGAAGCGCCTTGGAAGATGAGGTGGCCCATGCTTGTGCGTAGTCACGTGGTCATATGCTACAACCTCCAACCCTCGTCTTAGTGGTAGAACAATTGAGGGACATCCACACTAGTCTCGACATCATTCGCCAACAAAGGTATGATGATAGGAATGAAACTATTGCCTATATTAATGATTTTCAATACACTCTGTTATCACCAAAAATTGACCATCTAGCCATAATTTACTAGATGGATCGAAGTACACCATGTAGGGCCAATTTTACCATAGTAAAATTGCTTTCAATATAAGAAATTACTTAATAAACCACATTTGTTGAGTTATTTCTAGTTAAACCCTTGAAGAATAATTAAATAAATCACTATTTATTTAATTATATTCTAGCAATAATTAATTAAACCATTGTTTAACTAATATTCCTTGTCATATTTGACCCAGTTATGAGAAATAAATAGATAAATCATTAATTTCTGAGTTAAGACTTTTGTGATCCATATTAATAATAACAAAATCTTTCGGAAAAAAATCACATAGGAGTAATATCGTTGACGTGTTTCGAACCATCCAGCGTGGTTCATCTTTAGGACAAGATGATGAATCAGATCCAGGCAATGAAATAAATAGATGAAGAAAGCAACTAATTAGCCGTTAGAAAAAACAACTAGTTTGACTAAAAATATTTATTTATATTTATTTATTTTTTTATTTTATTACTATTATTTTATTTTTATGTTTAGGTTTTTACCGAGATTAAAAAATTTTTAATTATTATTTTTGAATAAATCATTAAGTTATAAGCTATAATAAGAATAAATAAATAAATATATAAACAAATAATAAATAATATTTTGGAAAGTTTGAAATAAAAAAATAAAAATAAAAATAAAAATAAAAACTTAGGAGATCAGGGCAGGGATCCAACACCTGTTGATGCTCCAACCATCGTCTTTGTTAAGATTAACAGACCTTTTTTCAATTTCTAAGGCCTCTCTAAATTTACGGCGATGAAAAAGGTCAACCCTAGCTATGTCTCTAGCCTCTTCTATGGTTGGTCTTTTCTGCATGTTCTACTAAGGTGGAGGAGCGAGACCTCCCATGTTTGATGTCCGCAACATGTTTAGAAATCCTCTGATTTATTGATTGACCAGTCTCACAAATCATTAATTATCTTATTTCTCTCTAGGAATAATTAATTAATCACTAATTAGTTATTATTCCTTTTCAAGTTTGACTAAATCCTCTAGGAATACTTAAATAAACCATTATTTGTTTATTATTCCTTAACTATATTTCTTAAGATAATAAATAAATCATTTATTTTTTTATTATTTCTAAATAAAAGTATTTAACCGATTTAAATCTTTTTTCCCTCTAACCAAATATAATAAAATATTCCAAATGGTTAATTCTAGAATATGGTTAATAACATTTTATTATTTCCCATTATTCGAGGATAACCTAATATTTTGCTATAAATTGGAGGGCTTTACATTCATTATTTACTTTTGGTCATTTTCATTGTTGCACTCACTGTTGTAGCTCTGATTATTATCATTCTCGCACACTGTCTTCTTTTTCATTTGAGTTTTCATTGAGCTCAAATATTTTGTTTGTTGGGGTTTACACATTATAGAGGAGAGAGACTCTACAAAAGCTGAAGACATTGAGGATAGCCAAGAACCCATCCCATAGAGGGGGACTAATAACATTATTCGTTCCCTTCATAGGTGTTGTTTAATAAAATATATTCTTTATATATCTGCTTTCCATTGGAATATTGGAGTTACTTACGCTTATTTTCTTATTTCATTATGTTGTTTAACTATTTCTGTTGCATAGAAGAGGGATTTGTCAGGGTTTGTTTCTATCATTTGTTGCATATATACACTGTTTAACAACCTTTTTTTACTGTTGAGGATATTTGTCATCCACAGTCTAAAGTGATTTCTTTTCGTACACTCTCAATAAGAAAAAACCCCAACACACTTAGTGAGAGATCTTGGAGCGCCTTGCTTCTATTTGCCACAGTCAATGCAGATTCAGTGAGAGGCTAGATGAGATCAAGGGAAGGTTGACTCATATTAACTTTCACATGCATTAAGGGCATGCCCCTTCTATGGTCTCGGGATTTTCTCAAGCTCTGAACCCCCCTATGTAAAATGGTTATTGTTGGTTGTTTTTTTTATCTTTTCTGTTTTTTGGATAATATGGCTAATTTTCCTCTGGAATTTTTGTAGCAAATGGGATTATCTTTTCAGATTTTGCACTACTCCCCTGTTTAATAAATCTAGTCGGAGTAAATCTCGGAGAGTGGAGGGTCTATAGAATGAACGATGTAATCTTTTGAGGAATTAATGAAATCATTTAGACTGGAAAAAGAAAAGCAACATTATTTATAATTAATATATCTTAAAATACCTTAAGAATACTCAAACATTCTCAATATAGGGTAAATTATATTGTTTTGGGTTGAAAAAGTTATGGGCATCAGTTGTAACCGAGAAATGTGAGGAAGGTTGGTTGGAGGTTCTATCAAGGTGAGCTTTACAGGGTGTTGCTTTGAGGTTCTCTACAAACCAATGATTAGAAGTCAAGATTGTTGTGAATTATTAGGTGAGGGTTATTTGGAAGGCTAGCCTGAAGCTACAGGAAAACCTGTCGCATGGGATCTGGTTCCTTGTTTGTTGTATGCAAACATCCCTAACGCAATGTATCTACAGGTATATTTCCTCTCTAGGCTATTTTTTATGATATAATTTGGGCTTAAGAGGCCCATGTTGGGGACATGTAGATTGTAGAGGTCTTTTTCTTCAATCTTGGACCTAGAGGAGATAGTGGGGGTTCTCATTGACAGGCCTTGGAGATTATGGTTGGGGTGGGAGTTTTAGTTTTTTTCTTGGCGACAGGTGGTTTATTGTCTCACTTGGGAACCTTAATTGGGTTTCTAGGAATCTCTTTTAGTGGGTATTGTGGCTATACTTCTTTATGAAATAAGCCTTAGTTGTTGGATGGCTCTGGGGCAGCTAACTTGTTATTTTATTTTCGCTTTTGTGGGTAGTCGGTTGAGTAGATATGTCTACTAAGGCTTGAGGTTGGCCCTTTTCGTGTAGGCTCTTTATCTCCCCTTGGGACTCCATTCCCAGTGGCCTTCTTAGTGTAACGTGGGTTTTCTATGTGCTCATTGAAGACCCTGAGAGTCGTAGGTGTGAGGGCTCTGGTCTTTTCAATTCTTTCACATTGCCTTAGTTTATGAGTTCTTTTCTCGTCAGGTCGGGGATGTTGAAAATAACAACAAGAAATGTTAAAAATAGAATCCAAAAATTTCAGTTTAATTTTTCCTTGAATTAAACTGAGAATTAAAATCGAATTCTATTCTCATAGCAACTTGTAAATAGTTAATTAAGTGTAATTAACTTAATTAGCTCAGGAATTTCGAGTTGGAAGTATTTTTGAAGTCATGTATATGTTCTCCCTAATTTTTAGGGGTCCAATATGGGTTTAATTGTGAGTTGTAATTAGATAAGTCAGTTTACTGAGTTAAGTCCAGTTAAATTAGTTCCAAACTGTTTGTGGAACTAATAGAGAGTTAACAGTTAGTTGGTGCACTAATGCATTCACTAGTGCTCCTCCAGTTAACTGAAGATTCCCTCATAAAAAACTCATGCATGTCAGTTCAGAGAAAGACCCAGTTGAGACTAGAGTGCAAGGGCAATGTACTATCAGTTGTATGATTTATTCAGTTTGTAAATATCTTGCATGCAATCAGAGAAGGACCTAATTTTGGATTGTGCAGTTATGGATGAGGAATTTCCCTTTAAATAGGGGCTAATTCTCTTAGGAATTGTGCAAAGAATTAGAAGCTTGGAGGCTTGGAAATTTGGCTAAGTATTGGACAAAGGAAGTAATGAGGTAGCGGATAGGAAATACTTGTGCAGGTTAAGCTCAATGTCCAGTAGAGCATATTGTATTCGTCTAAATTCTTTGACCAAGGGCGCAAGGAAATAGGGACTTGGAGAGCAACAGAAGAGGCTAAGGTTTGGCTTGAGCTTGCTTGTGAGGTGGGAGATTGATCATACTGAGTGTTGAGATTGTTCTTGTGAGAAGAAGCATTCTATTATCATCTTGGATTTTTTATTTAATGCCATATATATATTAGGGGTTTTGAGCTGTGGCTTTCCCTGGGAAAACTTATTTTGTTATGTGCCATCGAGTTGTCTTCCTCTTGCTATTATTGTTTTCAACGATCTATTGGCTTCCGCTGGTTGAAAGTAGAAGTAGATTATTGTCCTGTGCTTTAGTAAATTGCATGAGCTTGTTAATCTATAGGATTTTCTACATGGTATCGGAGCTGAGAACAATATACTAGAGGAGATTTTGAAGTTTTGATTTCGGGGATACAAATGAAATTTGATTTTGCATTTGATACTTCAAGATCGGCAGATGGTGTTCTATGGTTTGTGGCTAGAGTATTCCTTGGATGCAAGCTTGAATTATATAGCCTGGAAGGATAGGATGGAGGCCGTGTTGGAGTATAATGACAAGAAGGAATTCACTGATCAGGACATTCCTAAGCCACCAGCATCAGATGCTCAGAATATAGTTGAATGGAAGAAGTGTGTGGAAAGGGCGAGGGGATAATCCTTGAGGGAGTTCAAGACCACATTGTCTTAAGTCTCCGTGGAAAGGAAAATGCGCATGCTATGTGGAAAGAATTGAAGGACCTTTTCCAAAATAGCAGTGACTAAAGGAAGTTGGCACTGAAAGATAAACTTCGAAAAATCAAGATGGAGGCAGGCAACTCAGTTCCAAATTACTTGACCAAGTTCACTCAATGTCGTGATGAACTTGGAAGTGTTGGAATCACGGTTTCCAAGGATGATATGGTGAGTCTTGCTCTTCTAGGACTCTCGAAGAGTTGGCATAGTTATCAGGACTCCGTCAATGGTCGGGAGAAGCTGTCAGATTGGGAATGACTGTGGTTGGACTTGATGCAGGAGGAGATGAGGAGGAACACCAGAGATGGGACCACTTCCAAGGAAGTGGAAGAGGATTTTTCCTTAGCGGGTAATTCAAAGAAGGCCAAGGGAAAGAAGTCCCAAGGCGAGGAGGGTGGAAATAAGATGGAATTGATGAAAGTCAAGTGTTTTCACTGTCACAAGCACATGCACTATGCCAAGAACTACCCACAGAAGAAAGCAAGAGAGAAGGAGTCAACAGTAGCGGCAACAGTTGAAGCTCTAGCTTCACAATTCAAACTTGATTTCACTCTCATTGCATGCATGGAAAACACTGTCATGGGAGGCATGTGGTATCTTGACAGCGATGCCTCATTCCATATGATGGGGAATAGAGATCTCTTTAGTGATTTTGAGGAGAAAGACGTCAAGCAGAGCATAGAGTTTGGAGATGAAGAGAGGTATAGAGCTATAGGGATTGGTACGGTTACCTTTAAGAGGGAGTCTCGCTACCCTCTCAGGATCACAGATGTGATGTATGTTCCAAGACTAAAGAAGAATATTGTTTCAGTCGCGGTATTGGAAGACCGTGTCTATGATTAAGGGAAAGGTTTTCCTTAGACAAATCACCATGGGACAGGTGAAACAGATTGGTTCATGGGTCAAGAACCTATATGCTCTTGAGGGGAAATGCAAAGGTTAGAGACTTGGTGGTTGAGAGGGAGAGTAAATTACCTCTCAACATGAAGCCCCAGAAGAGGCCTCAAAAGAAACATAAGGAGGTTGTGGAGCATCCACAACTAGAGAAGATGAGAGGATACCAAGTGGAGAGATCCATTCAAGTAGAGAAGAAGCAGTCTCAGGCAATTGTGGAGCAAGCACAATTAGAGAAGTCTAGACGAGACCGAGTGGAGGTGTCCACTCATATAGAGACCTCCAATAGGGGGAAATTTTGATCCAAGTGGGCTGAGGGATCACATGCAACCATACCTCCAAGTGTGAGGTGGGGCGATGTGAAGTGATCGTCACAATAGGGATGAAATTGGGCAGGGTCCATTGAGAGGTTTTATCTCATGGATTGTACCTTGCTACGGGAACCCAGAGTACATAGTAGCGGGAGGAATCAATGGGATTGATGCAGTCATAGATCAAAGTGACAGATGCTAGAGCAGTCAGATACTGAAGAGTGCAGAGATGGGTTGAAAACAGGGCAGAAAGGTAGAGTCAGCAGAAGCACAAAGTTTTCAGTTGACAGGGGCAATAGCAGTCAGAGACTTTGATGACAGATACATCATACAGATTCAGGTTGGATATATATATATATATTATATATATTTAATATTTTTATTTTTAATTTTTTAATTAATTTTTTAATTTTAATTATTTTAATTAATTAATTAATTAATTTTATTTATTTATTATTATTATTATTTTTTTTTTTCGGAGTTGTTGGATAAACAAAACTAGAGAGAAGTGTTGCATGCATAACATTCCAGAGGTTCAGGATCAAGATCGAGTTGAATTCCTTTCTTGTTGAGAGGGAGTGTTGAAAATAGCAACAAGAAATGCTAAAAATAGAATCTAGAAATTCCAGTTTAATTTTTCCTTGAATTAAATTGAGAATTAAAATCGAATTCTATTCTTATAGCAACTTGTAAATAGTTAATTAAGTTTAATTAACTTATTTAGCATAGGAATTTCGAGTTGGAAGTATTTCTGAAGTCATGTATATGTTCTCCCTAAGTTTTAGGGGTCCAGTATGAGTTTAATTGTGAGGTGTAATTAGATATCTCACTTTACTGAGTTAAGTTAAGTTAAATTAGTTCCAAACTCTTTGTGGAACTAATAGAGAGTTAACAGTTAGTTGGTGCACTAATTCATTCACTAATGCTACTCAAGTTAACTGAAGATTCCCTCATCAGAAACTCATACATGTCAGTTCAGAGAAAGACCTAGTTTAGACTAGAGTGCAGGGACAATGTACTATCAGTTGTATGATTTACTGAGTTGTAAATATCATGCATGAAATAAGATAAGGACCTAATTTTGGATTGCATAGTTATGGATGAGGAATTTCCCTTTAAATATGGGCTAATTCTCTTAGGAATTGTGCAAAGAATTAGAAGCTTGGAGGCTTGGAAATTTGGTTAAGTATTGGCCAAAGGAAGTCATGAGGCAGAAGATAGGAAATACTTGTGCAGGTTGAGCTCAAGGTTGAGCATAGCATATTGTGTTCACCTGAATTCTTTGACCAAGGGCGCAAGGAAATAGGGGCTTGGAGAGTAGCAAAAGAGGCTAAGATTTGGCTTGAGCTTGCTTGTGAGCTAGGAGATTGATCATACTGAGTGTTGGGATTGTTCTTGTGACAACAAGCATTGTATTATCATCTTGGATTTCTAATTTAATGCAATATAGATAGTAGGGGTTTTGAGTTGTGTCTTTCCTCGAGAAAACTTATTGTGTTATGTGCCATTGATTTGTCTTCCTCTTTCTATTATTGTTTTCATCGATCTATTCACTTATGTTGGTTGAAAGTAGAAGTAGATTCTAGTCATGTGCTTTAGTAATTTGCATGAGCTTGTGAATCTACAAGATTTTCTACAGGGAGTCTTTGTGAGTTAGTTTCTGGGTCCAAAAGAGGTATTATTGGGGCGGTTGGTAGCCACAGTGTTGATGTTGAGGTGTGGGTGGTCTCATCGGTATTAGGTTCAGGTGGTCGGAAGGTAAGGTGTAGCCAATGGGGCATGGTCTAGGCAAGGAAGGCACTTGGTGGGGGAAATCGGAATGATATGTCAATGAGGGCATCCCCACCATAGTGGTGGACGTTGTGGACAACTTGGTGCATGGGATAACAAAGGGAAATATATCAATGAGGAAGAGGCAGGAGGTGCCAATGTGGGAGGGGAGGTTGCTGACGCCCCAACCCATTCACTAGGTCATGTGGACCATCCACCTTCTATGAACACAATTGCAGAACAACTTTCAGATATCTAGACCAAACTGGACATGCTTCGTGAACATAGATACGAGGACAGGAATGAGATCGTGGCATACATCAATGATGTGTAGTTCAGCTAGAATGAGATCCTGGAACAACTGACTTCCATGAGGCACATTCAACGCAACAACAATGAAAGAAGGGATGAAATTAAATTGCACCTGGCACATATTAATTATCATATGCATGAAGATCATGGGCCTTTAACCGATTTGGGTAATCAAGCTCGGAACCCCCCTCCTTAAGATGAATTTCGGAGGTTGTGTTTTAGTTTTGTATTTTTTTTGGAATATCTGGCCATTTTGTCCATGGGATACATGTAATGGCTGGGCATACCTCTTAAGTTTTTGTCTAGCTCTCCTCACTAACGAATCCGATCGAAGTGAAGCGGGGAGAGACGAAGGCCACCAAAATGTAAGCAACTCTTTCCTACTAATATAATGAATCTTTGTTGACTGATTATATATATATATATATATAATATTATATATATATATTATATTATATATATAACATTAAGTATGATTTAATTAAGGACTTAATCATAATAAATAATATATTTACTTTTCTAATTATTATTAAATATAATATAATTAATTAATATTACTTATTAATTTACATTAATATAATGATATTATATACTAGCACAACCACATTAGTAAATGTGGTTGAATAATTAATAATTATATAATATTAATAACATTCATATAATTAAAGATAACAATAATTAATTATTATTAAATAATTAATTTCTATTTTAATTTCAATTAATTAATTTCACAATAATTAAATTAATCATTACATATGAATTATGTTACTAACAATTCATATAATTAAAGATTAAATACTAATTAATAACTAAATACTTAATTAATTATTTGAAAATAAAATAACAATTAAGTAATACACTTATATAAAAAATAAATAATTAGTTAATTAAACCCCAAAGGAATATAAAACCCTAGGATTAATATTAAACTTTAGCAATATAAATCCTAAGGTTAATATTATAAATTAAGGGATTATAAAACCTTAAGGAAATAATTTGAACCCTCCATATTAGTATTGCAAGCCCTAAGCATTAATATATTCCAAATTTAATTATTAATATAAAAAACTTTAAGATTATAAACTCTAATATATTATTATACATATTAAGAATTAATATTATAAACCCAAGCAAATAATATTAAACCAAAGGGATTAATATTTTAGAATAAAGGAATTATAAACCATACTCGACCATGGTGTAGGTTTTAACCCTGTAGAGAAATTGCTTGCATACGAATTCTAAAAACAGAAAATAAACAATGACGATAACATAAAACATAAAATAAATATACACTGAGATTTCCCCTGGATCCAAAACCGAGACTACCAGAGATATTTTTCATTATATTTTTTTTAATATTACAACACACATATATACATTCTTAAGTATTCATAAACCATTAACCTAGGATTAGAACATAATCGTAGTTCCCTTGACCGATCTACAAGATAGGCAGAAAACCATCATGCCCAAAACCATGTGTGAAACTCATGCACAAAACCATAGGTAGGTCCGACCACCTAATATAGTGTAAAAAAAAAAAAAATCCCATGGCGCTACCCCAGACCCCATAAAGGGGGGCTACCGCCCCCCTCTAACCTCCCCGTTGCACCTAGTGCAACAAAAGGGGAACTAACAACCCCCCGTCTAGTCGTGGAAAAAATATAACACACACACAACACATGGTTGAACCCTTAAATTGATAAACCCAAGGGATTAATATTATAAACCCAAGGGATTAAACTAAAACCCCAAGGGATTATGAACCTAAAGGAATAATATAAAACTCGAGGGACTAATATTATAAACCCAAGGTATATAAAGCATAAAATAAACACTGTAAACCCTAAAATAAACATGGTTGACCATGGTTGAACTTGATTGACAATGGATGACTCTGGTTGACCGTGATAGATATTATAAACCTAAGGGAATAATAAACTCAAGGGATCAATAATAAAAGCCCAAGGGATGATGAACCCACGGGAAAAATATTGAACCCAAGTGAATAATATGGACCCAAGATATATAAACCCTAAGAAAAATATTATAAACCTTAAATAAACATGGTAGACCATGATTGATTTTATAAAATATCATCGACCATCACTGCCATGGTTGACAATGATTGATATTATAAACCCAAGGAATCAATATTAAAAACCCAAGGGAATTTAAACCCGAGGGAATAATATTAAACCCAAGGGAATAATATTAAACCCAAAGCAATAAGATAGACCCAAGGTATATAAACACTAAGATAAATATTATAAACCCTTAAATAAACATGGTTGACCATGGTTGATTTCATATTGAGACATTTTTTGTCATAATGTGACGTTGGACCATGCTCGTCCATGGTTGAACCCTTAGATTAATAAACCCAAGGGATTGATATTATAAACCCAAGGGGTTAATACTAAAACCACAAGGGATTATGAACCCAAGGGAATAATATTAAAACCAAGCCAAAGGACACCGCTCACAAATAGATCACAGACCAATACACCAATATTATTGACATGGTTAAAACCCTCAAAGAGGGAAATAGTCCACAGCCTGAGCCAACACAGCCACTTCAGGCAATTTATTAATAAAATAAAGAAAATTTACATAAGCTTCTCTCATGAATGGTCACCCTACAAATGACCCTCCATGCTCTTTAAATAGAGATCATGGACCAATAGAGTGTAAGCCAACAAAATCAAGTGTCCGTATATACTGAGGAGAGAATGAATCGTCGGATCACTACATATCGTGATCGTCGGATTGTAAGTTACAAAAGTACATAGTAAAGAAACACACTTTACCTAACTCTACACTAGACCAAGTTATAACTTAACTATTTCCTATGTGTCGGAATATCTTAACACCTTTTTGAAACTTTGTGCATAGTATGTTGGATTTCAAAGTGTAATATCAATAGCTTCGGTGTGTTGAGTGAAAAATTACAAGAAGTTAATTTTGAGGTTTTGACATTGAATAGTGCTAGTTGGCATTGTTACTTGCATATACTTTGCATGACAACCTTGAAATAAAACACTTGCCCTGAATAAAAAATTTATGTATGAGTGTGATTAATTGATCTTAATATAACTATAATTAATTCACCCAAAATTTTGTTGTCGTTTCCAATGTGGTTGTTAAAGGTACAAATGGGGTCTTTTATGCATTGTTTACAAGTGCACTAGGTGTGTTCCTAGCTCTGAAGTGATAGGGAGGTAAGTAGATAGGTAAGAACCTGTGCATCTCTTTCACAGACTGAAGTGGGATCAAGCTCATAAGGAGTTAGGGAACATATGATAGCATGAATATAGAAGGAGAAAAACATGGTGCCCAAAAAGATACTAACCATGCAAGTAAAAGAGTACATGACAGAAAGAAGAATCAAGACTTAGGAAGAGTAACATAGATTCAGAAGTTGATTTCAAAAGTTGAGGAAGAATCTTTGTCCTAAGGAACAACCTCCAAAAGGAAAGGGTCTAGTAAGAATATCCCATGAAGCTTGGCATATCATAAATCATCTATGTTGGGTGCACATATCAGGGAGGTAAAATCTTATGATTCTTCCACCTCATAAGTAAGCCCGAGGGTTTCTAATTTCTTTGTATCATCAGAATAATAATATGAAATCTTGTTGGAGGGACAAGGAGGTACAAACAAGCACAATTTGGAATACTACAAATTGAGCCCAGAAAAACAACCACATACTATTATTCTATTCCAAGTTCAGGAAGTGTTGTGCAATAGTCTGATGGTCATCTTATTGTAGAGAGTGTTGTGAAATATTCCAAACAGTCTGAACATTTAGAGAAGCCTAAATAGTTGGTGGAAAATTCCCCTCATACAATGAAATATAAATTACGTAAGCTTGTGTGGCACAATTTTGAAACTTTGAAGGAGGAAAATATGGTAGAAGAAACAGTTACTGCCTTTGAGTTCCCTATTGGAAATGTTTAGGGGAAGTTTCTATTGAAAAATATTCCTCTATTAGCCCTTTCAGTTTTCCAAGGTACTACCAGTGCAAGTCCAGATACCTTCCATTTTGAGTTTATATCTTATGTAGGAGAAATGATTACACCATGGATGACCAGAAGTTCAATCTATTACCTTCTAAGCAGCTTTAAGGTGACTCATGGGACTAGGGGGTTCATCTATTTGTTGGAATATTCATCAATATTGAGAGGGGGTTTAATCAGTATTAGACACTTTTTAACAATTTTAATTATATCATGTAAGCATTAAATAGTTAACAACATCATTCAATAATGCATAACATCAAAGATGATACACGGGAGATTTTTAGGTGGAAACCCTTTTGAGAGAAAAACCACCAAATCATTTTAATATAATTCTTAAATATTACATCAACGGAAAGCTTCAACTTTCAATATTCTCCAGCAACAAATGGAAGAAGGTTCCAAGGGCCCCTAACTTTATCAGCACCAAATAAAAGGATATGCCAACACCCTAGTTTACAAATGCAACTAGGAGGCTCAAACCCCCTTGTTTTATTAGCTCCAACTGAAAGGATGCTCCAACACCCTAATTTACCATATTCAATTGGAAGGAGGCTCCAACCCCCTAGTTTTATCAGCTCCAATTAAAAGGATGTTCCAACACCCTGCAAGCTCCAACTTTCCCTTGCACCACCCTGCCACCCTCAAGTGTTCTCAAGGTCCAACCTAAAGGAGACATTGATCTCTGCCTTGCACCACCCTGCCACCTTAAAGATTGAAGATATTCTTAGGATCCAAACTAAAGTAGCCTTCAGTCTCCTCTGAGCATCACCAAACCACCATGAATATTGAAGATATTCTCAGGATTTGACATAAAGGAGTCTTCAATATCCTCAGTGCATCACCCAACCACCTTGAAAATAATGATAAATTAATAGAATATATCACACTAGTAACATTTCTCAGCCTCTACACTATGATCACTGCTCAAATGTCACTAAACTGCCTATGTTTCTATCCAATAGTCAATTTTCACTATCAAAATACTTGTCACAAAATTGTTGCTAATGCTACCATCATCACTACTAACTCTTTCACTGAGTGCACAATATAATGTGCCACAAACATGTCCTATTCCCAACATTAATCTATCTTAACTTCTACCTTAGAAAAGAAAAAATCATACAAGCCATCTACATTCTCTCAAACCTTAGCTACTTAGATTGACAACATGCAACTGAATTTCAACAAAGTCTATCTCTAAGTTACAATCTCAGTGCTTCTTCTGAACCTCAATTTGGGTGAATAATGACTCCTAGAACCAAAAAATAACCATAATAAACCATATATAAAATTAAATATTATACAATTTGTACATTTACGAGTGCCCTCCAAATTGTTAAAATTATGCAACTGCAGTCAAATTCCACTTTGGATAGCTCATATGATGAAGATAATATTTTCAATAGATTCCTCTTTTTGAGAGGACCAAAATTGACCTAAAGATCACCTTATTTGGACAAGGAGAAGTTGGTTTCTGAATTTATTTATTTACTCATGTATATTGGATTAGGTTAGCCCTAAGCACATGTACAATTGGTCAGGTCGACTTCAACATCAAATGGAACCTCATGAAATATTATAAATAGAAAAGACCTCAAGATCATTTGAAAACAACAATGAAGAATTCTCTTCTCTCTCATATTGCTTGGTTCGCACAAGTCTAATGGAGGAAAGCTCATGCAAAGGGTCTGAAACTATAGGGTCAAAGCTCGCACGTGTCTAGGGTTTCTGAGTCAAGGATGCTCGCACTTAACTAAGGTTTTTTTCCTTGGTCGTTGGCATAGTATGGTCATGAGTGTGTCCGTAAAGTCTCAGATGCTTGTACACAATGTCCAAGGGAGTGTCTGGGAGGCTACGATTTCTTCAGTTTTGTTTGGACCCCAAACGCTCACATCCAATTCTTTAGAGAGTGTCAAGATCAAGCTCGGACACATGCACAGGATATTTATGAGAGTGTCTAGAAAGCTAGGGTTTCCACAGTGTAGTTGAACCCCGCACGCTTGCATGCAGTTCACCTAGGAGCATCTAGATCTGCCCCAGACGCACTCATCATGTTCTCTAGAGAGCGTCTAGATTACCTTAGATGCTCACACACAGTATCTATGCATGTGTCCGACACCAAAATATGAAGTATCAGTATTATGAGTATTCCACTTAGTGATAACCATATTCAGCGTTTGACTACAGTCAATGACAGTGCATTACTGTCCTCAAAATTAGGTTCTTTGAGTATAAGTGTGTTTAAGGTCATGTTATGTATGTTATAGTTGTTTTGTTGCATAGATAAAGATATGGATCATTATACTCTCTTTTATTGAATCATTTGATGACGATCTAAGAAGAAGAAGAATTTCGAAGAGTTTTCCCCATAGTGGGTTTTTCCTTGTTCTCTGGCAAATCCTCGTGTCTCTATGTGTGCATGCTTTATTCCATTTTTGCTTTATGTTCTGTTGCATTGATGATGATGATATTTTTCTTTATACATAGTTGCATATGTTGATAAATAATAATGTAAATATGAATAGTTTTATAATGTTATGGGGTGAACTTAATGTGTTAATGAAGAAATGAAATTATCAAAGCAAAGAACAATGTATCCCTACGAAAAATTAACATGGTATCAGAGTTGCACTGAAAAAAATCCATGGAGATCACCCTGACGATGACACCATTGATGGAAGAAGAAAGAGGATGGTGGAGACCTAAAAGAATTCTAGGGTTGGAAGAAAACCCTAGGAAACTTTATTATTAGGGCTTAATGGATTCTATGAGGTTGGGATTGTAAAGAAAACCCTAGCCTATGGAAAAGACATGAGATATAGCATGGTCAATGTGAGGAGGCTCAAGCACTTGTCAAAAATTTTGTGAAGCCCTAGATGGGATAACCCCTAGTAAGCCTGGTTGATTGATTAAAGGTAACGTTGGTATGCAGACTATTAATGGTGATGGTTGATTCAAGAGGGATAGGATCACCCCTCATTGAAGATAAGTATTTTGTGTCTTATGATGCCTCTTACTTTTGTTTATACCTATGGATCTTATTATTATGTTTATTATTTATACTTCATGCATATGTATTTGAGTATATGGATGTTTCTAACCTCCTTGATGAGATGTGATTTGTGAATCCTTCTTGAGGATCATTAGAAATGCAGGAAAGATGGCTAGATCTAGAAAATTTTAAGAGGCACTGTATGAAAGGATGACAAAGTTATTCAAGATGTCCATGTCTAATGAAAAGGTGCACAAGTATTTGAATACCGTAAGGTATGCATGGTATGTTGTATTCCAACAGTAACATTGATGGCTAGGTAAGCCCTAAGGTATGATGAGAGTGTCTCTTTCTTTAATGGCTCATACATACATATGAAAGTGACTTGGATCTATGTTTCCCACGATGAAATGATGCACTTGGTGTTGAGATTTTTGATCCCATTGAATTCTATGAGGCTATCTGATGTTGATACATTGATATACTTGATGTTTGGCTAACATCTATCTGTTGGATATCTTGATCCTATAAATAAGGCTAACAACTTGACTCTAGTAGATGATACTCTTGATACTTGATGATGGATTTCATATAGAAGGTTAACTCGTTAATTTTTATACATGATACTATTGATAATGATCAATGTGATAAGCATGATAATTGAAAGAGAGATTGACACTCTTGTTGTTTTGGTAAAGTTTTATTGAATGACCTAACGTGATCCTATTGATCATGATTAGAATGGTAACCTTATTATTGGAGGTATAACTATGAGATTGATATTATATATCCCTTACTACCTGTGGTCATGTCTTGATGGCATATGGTTAAATTGAATGCCCTAACTTAATGGATTGCCTTGATAGAAAGTGTTATTGTGTTCATAATATCTGAGATATGAAGTTGTATTTATCTGCTACTTTGAATATAACCTTTGATGAAAGATTGATGTCATGATGTTGATAGCAATGATATATATATGGTTATGATCTAACAGGTCTATTTTTGCATGACTCTAGTAGAGACAGGTTGGTGACATGAATGAAGATGAATGAAGTAGATTCCCAGTTAGAGGGAGAATCTCTTCTCAAGATTCTTACTCACATTACTATTTTCATTTTGTACTATTTAAGTATGATCTATGTGCATCTGACATTATTGAATTGTAGCAAAGTCTCAGATCTGAATCTCGCACAAAATTAGGATTTTTGTTCCAGACATATGCACAGAATTGGGATATTTCATCCCTAGATGCACGCACGCTAAGGCTAAGGTAGCATCCAGGGAATTAAATATGCTCCCATGCTAACTTGAAGGGAGCGTCCAAGGGTTTAACAATCGTTGACCATCATCTGATACCTTTTGAAGTTGTGTGAACTTTGAATCAAGGTGTCTCTGACATATTCTGCCACTGTAAACTAATTTCTGAAGTTGTTGGGGTAAATTGTTGATCAGAGAAAAATGAAGTATTATGCATCAAATCTGATGTTCACCGGGAAGATGTTAGTACTACAGATGTGTTGTATATAACAGTAACATCTGAAAGTAGGAAAGCTTGAATGTTTTCCATAATATGAACATGAAGACAGAACTTGTGTTTGCAGGTGACCAAGACATACATATAGATATGTCATTATGTTTGAGGTTTGTGCTACAAGGGTTTGCAATGATTTGGCTAATTGATATAGATGAGTTGTGTTTGGAGCTTTGAAATGATGCTTGATAATGACTTAGAATTAATGATTGAGATATGTTTTGGACTATAGATATCTCTACAATAACAAATTTGGACTTGACCTAATGACTAATGATTTGATTCGAAAATTGTTGATTTTCCCTAATATCAATGCTATGTGGGCATACTAACCTTCAATGACTTATGTAAGTATTCAGAAAATTTGTTTTGTATTGGCCTCCTTGTTCCTAGCACAATGGTTGAAGTATTGATAGTTGTGATTTAGTGGGAAGATGGAATCTGCATTACTTATCCTTGGTGTATGCATTTGCATCTAATGACAGAAATGAATTATATTATGATTATGAGAATGACTGGATGAATTTTGGATTGATATATGACAGACTTGTTGGCATGATAATAAATGAAGTCAAGACTTGATATGAGCTCTACATGTCACCTAGTTGAATGAATTGATATTGTCATATTGATAATAGTTTTGATCTAAATTTTGAACTCTGATGAGATGAATTTTTTATACAACATTGATTTATGTAAGGCATTATGCTTGTAGAGAGCATTGCATGAAACAATCTCCCCACTCTAGATATGTCCATATTTGACAGTTATCTGATGAAGTCGGGATGATGAATTTCAAGGTATGGCTTTGATTTTGATTATGTGTTTGAATTTACATACTGATGGTCTACTCTTGACAGGTGATGAGCCTCTGATGAACTAAGTAAGATGGAAATGGATTCTAAATCTCAAAATGATGTATCATGGCATATTGAATCAATTTTTGGAATTTGGGAAAGAAATTCTATATTACAAATCTATTGAGAAAAAAAAATGAATAATGCAAATGCAATTCCTTGGAAACTCCAATTGAATTACAATATGGTGTACTATTAAACTTGTCACCAGACATCCTTTGATATATTTGCATGTTATGTTCTATTTTTTAGGCTAAGATATTTCTACTATAACATGTGACTGCATGGATGTCTTGAGATAATTGTTGATGAGCACATATGATTGTTTCCTTAATATGAGATATGCCATGATATTATTGATGAAAGGCCCATAGATTTACACTCAATCGAGATTGATTATGATGTTTTTAGCATGACTAACTATTAGGCAGGATGCAGAAGCCCCTTAGAGATCCGTCTAATCAATATCTAAAAATGAAATGGATTGCAATGATAGAGAATCTAATATATATAGTTGGGACTAAGATATTTCCATATTTTGAGACAGTGAAAATGTTTGAGACAAGCTTAGGCTTGTGATTGACACCTCCTTGAGAGGGAGAATGATTATGGTATCCTTTTATGATTTATATGATTATTTATGATCTAACATGATATTTGATTTTATGTATTGTATGTACAAGAAACGGTTGCTACTGAGACAAGCATATACCAGATTTGAGTATCATGAGAGTAGCATTGATCGAGGACACTGAGCCAACTCTTCCTCCTTATCTAAGATCCCAGGGTGAGGAATTGAGATAGAGGGCTCCTAGGGTCGAGGGAACTTTAGACAATAGGGTATGACCCCTATTTATTACCCATAGAGTTGGATATTTTTCTCCCCTATATTCATAGGGTCAAAGAATGTTGCTCCCATGTCTAGTCTTTGCATAGTATACCCCAGTTGGCATCATACCCACAAGCAAGGCTTGTAGGGAATACTGCTCCCCGCTTGGCCAGCAGGTTGAGAATGTACTTGCGGTGTACAACCCAAGTCGATTATGATGCAAGTGTTCTAGCACATGACCATCCAGGGTCATCAATGGGAAGATCAGTAGGCAATAGGATGGGTTGATATAACCCTATGTAGTTCTGGGTTGATATTGAGCTCTCTGATGTGATCCCAGGATCGAGATGTGCTCCCCGATGTAGTTATAGGTGGATATGTTCTCCTTGATGATACGATCTCCGATGATTAGTGATGATGAGATTCCATGTAGTATTCTGATGGATAGAGGGTGGTAGATTAAGCTCCCCTCTGGTAACAAATTATTTTTCTCTTATATTCGAGAATGTTCAACATACGAGCATAAACAATCAAGAGATAAGAAGGAATAAGCAAGGTGTTGAAGCCTCGAAATTTGTTACAACAACATGGTGGATAACCACCCGGTCTAGACCTTGAAATCAGCTCCTTTTTCATTTGGTATAGTGACTCTAACTGGGGGAATGGGACCAGTGTCCGAGAGATTATTGATTTGATAATGTTGATGGGATGATATAAGACATAACAAGAAATGATTCAAATAAGTATAATCTAGCTACCAAACACATGCATATATCTTAATCTAACATTATCTAACTATAAATATACCTAGGAATAAAATAAAATATGTGATCTACAATGATGTCTCACAATAATTGGTAATAAAGATCATTCAACTACCAACAGACGTGAAATCGTTTAACGAAATTGTTTTGGATAAATAGTTAGACAAAACAATTGAGAGAAATATATCACATATAAAAATTGTTCATGTATTCAAAATGGACTCACATCTAAAACATAATACAGAAGTGCAATAATGCAGAACTATAATTCAGACTTTCATAGACAAAATAATCAAGAGAAAGAGTATTTCTTAATACATAAATAAAACAAATCATATGATAAAAGTACCATATATGATAGGTCCTCCTCATGTGCTTCAACGATATTGACCCAATTTCATCCAATCCAATACACTCTAAGAGTACAAAAGTGCAATTTTAATAGAGCATGCCAGATATTCAAAGAAAAATAGATCCTCTTCCATTCATTTCATCAAAACCTTCCCAAAAATACAGAAGTGTAATGTCTTGAAAAGTGTTTTTGATCAAATTTCTGGACCCCTCTCTAAATGCATGAGAGGGGTTTAAATACTAAAATACGTGTCTCGAAATAGATTATTACAAAAATATTTAAGGAGGTTTCAAACAATCTTCCTCAAAATGGGAAAAAATAAAACTAAAAATAAAATTGAACTAATGACTAGCTCCTTTGAACTTGAACTAAGTTAATCTGCTAACTTGATCTTTGAGGTTGCAAATGTCGATCATTGGCTTGAGCTAAGGCGGTTAGCTGATTGTGGATTTTAATTGCCCAACAAATATGGAATCTGATAAATCTAGCACCATATTTAGTGTAGAGGTTATTAAACACCGCAAAGTCATCCACTGGTTGTGCGGTTTTACTAGAAACTACCAGTATGTCTCCCAATTCAACCTATTTTATTGTTTAATTGTCTCTTCCTTTTCCTACACTCTCTATTTCTGTCGTTTCTCTAGTTGTTTGAAATTTGGTAGAAACCTTGGTACGCATTCTTTGACTAGGTTGGCACCATGGAGGTTTTCATTTATGGCTTCTATTACGTTGCTTGATGCTCCTGCTACTATCATTGTCACCATTTTTGCCTATTTCAACCAAGAATCCCAATCTGTAAACAAAATAACTTTGTGGGACTCTTTGAATTTCAATAGGTCAACCTTTCTTCCCTCTTCATATTCTTTCCAGTTGATAAATTTAGAAACCTTTATGTGGATCTCTTTGTATTCAAACTCCTATCAATTGCTTGGTTTGTCAATTTATCACTAATCTCATAGTAAGGATTTATCTGCGAGATTTTCTGGCAGAATATTTCTTCTTGCTACATTAATAGGGAATTGAGGCTAACCACTTCTTTGATGAATTCGTCAATTTGCAGATTATCTTTGAATTTATCCATCATGGCTTGCATTTAACAAATTTTCAAATCCTTTTCTGATAAGTTGGTTTGGTGTTATACTCTCATATGCTTGAATTCCCTTTGAAGCTGGGTTAACTGTTGCTCTGCTTGCTAATTAGTTTTTTCTTGTGTTAATTGTTGTTCAAGCAACATAATTTTCTATTCCTTTTCCTTTAGCAGCATTTGGACTTCCAATGCCTTATCGATGGTTGTTGTGACATGATCTCCTGCACACTATGACAGCTTCGTAGGATTCTCGGATGGGTCGACAGGGGTGTCCTTCCACACAACATCCATTGGATCATTTTGTAGAGTCATAACAGTCATGGTGTCTAGTTTCCTTTTCTTCCTTTGTCTTTTGACTACAGCCTTATGAGTAGGACTATAGAATATATCTAATGGAGGTATCTCTTCAATTCTCAAGACAATTTCGGAAGTGGGAACAACAGGAATAATCTCAATATCCTAAGTACCTGTAGCTTCTAGCTTAGTCGTTTCTGGATTTGCTTTATGTTGGGTTTGCTTAGGGATTTGCAATTCAGATGCTTCTTCAAGATTTGTGTTTGTATGGACATTCTTATTGAATTTCTCCCATTCTTGTTCCAGGTCAATGACTAAAGCCTTACCTGACTGAGCCGAAGTAGAAGCAACCTCTACCTAATTCTTTGCTAAGGCATGTTCAATCGTTTCCTCTGTACTTCCAGTTGTATCTTTCTCAAATTCTTTATTTGTGTTTCCTCTTCCATTTTGAGATTGTCGTTCTGAGTGCTCTACCTCATGAGTCGACTTATCTTGGGTTTCTTCTTTAGAAATTTCTTTGGAACTTCCCTCCAAGCTTACGCTAGGAGTTGGTTCTCTTATTGGTTCAATCTATAATAGGTCCAATGGGACCTTTAACAGTCTCTTATTCCTATACACATGAAAAGAATTAATGTCTTTTAGGCTCAAAAGTAGTGATGCCAGATGTAGAACTTGTGAAAATGTATTTGATTCTTGAAAGAGGTCATCAAAGGCATCCTCTTCATGGGTGAACTGTTTGACTTTCACCATAGTGATAAATTCTTTAGCAATGTGATTCGGTTTATATTGTCTCCCTGGAACTGTGGCTAATTTCAGAGACATAATAATCTCTACTTCTTTAACTGTGTGTACATAATCGTGTAGTGTGAAAGTGCCACATTGCAATGGGAAGGATGGCCAAATGGCTTTCTTCTATTCTTTTAGTCCTTCGGTTAAACCGCCCTCCCCTGCTATCCGATAAGCTATTTCTCTGGCTAATAGCTTGTCTGGGACATAATATGGGAGTACATGTGGAGAAGAAATGCTCCCAAAAGCTCTAACGTAGGTGAATGTCTCTTTCCCGAACCATCTGGATACTGGCAAGATATCTACTGTGGCTTCTTCAGAAAACCTAGGGATTGTTCTATCAAAAATAGTTTTATGAATATTCAACATAACACCCTGACAGATTTTATAAAAATGGGGATGGAATTGAGATTCCCAAAAAAATTTATGGTATATATGGATGGGGATCAGGTTCTGTACAGTCCACTTCCATCCCATATTCGGAAACTGAGAACAAAAACAAATTTTTTCCATAACAAAACCACTCATAAAGAAAGGGGGAAAAATCCTTGCAAAAACGCTTCTTTTCTTTCTATATTCCATAATGGCATTTGCTAAATTGTCTGATAAAATATTAATCCATTTCATAATTGTTGCATTAACTATTGCATCTATTAATGGGAGCCACTCCATAGAAAATTCGGTGCTATCGGGTCTACCAAATAACCTACACATCATTATTGTTATGAAACTATGAGGGGGAGAGATGGATGTTATTGAGTATATACCAGTTTTATCACGTTTGGGTTTGCCTCCGCTTGACCTCTAGGTCTGTGTAACGTCCAATGGGTCCTCGTTCTCTTTAGGGGAATTCTCAAGGAACTCTTTGTTATAGAGCTTTTGAGGCTCTGGTAGCTAGTACATTAGTCGTATATTGTTTCATGAGAAAGACCCCATGACCTATTGTTTTTTATTCCTAAAAGATATGTCTAAGACATCTACCTCATCAATTACCCATTTTATCATATCCGTGTATGGTAATATCTTTGGTCTCACAGCTATTCAGTGCAAGAATGAACATGTTGTTTCAAAATAGGAGGCATCAGATGATTCCTAAGCATCAGTCATGTCCTTTGTTACCAGTGGCCTAGGCTTCTATTTGATGAAAAGAGAAATAGGGTATATCCAATTTCCCCTTTCATATCAATAATTCGATCTTGAGGCATGTGGGTTATGGGTCCACAAACCTATCGAAAGCATTATTGAGGCTTTTAAGCCTTAAAATCATGGACCACACATTCTTTCGGATTTTCCTTTAAAAACTACGAAACCATACAATTATCGGAAATACACGGGAACAAGGGAAATACAAAGAAAAACACTGTCGGAACCTTGGGCTAGATCTCAAATATTATAAGCCCGCCCCTATAAATATCGGCAGGTCCACTCCTTCGCACCATTACGCAGCGCCACTCTGACCTCCGATCTCCGATTACTGAAGCCTCCGATGAAATCTTGTCTGTTCGTTGTATCATTCGATCCAATAGTTGACATTATTCCTGACCGTTTAAACTTGCGTTCCTATTCTCCACCGTTGATCTGCACCCAACAGATCTGACAGCTGTTGTTGATATCGAGTAGATAACAAGAGCGAGGATTAACCACCCGATAGAGTGGGTTCCTCTCTCCTCTCGCTGTCATGCGCCATTTGATGAGTGGAATCGGAACCAATCAGAAAATAACGCTTACGGTATTTCTTCCGCCTGAAATCCACTTCCACTATTGCGAAACTGCCTTTCTCGCATATTAACACCCCTGCAGTTTATCCACATGATAACTATCGATCTTGTCTTTGATCTGTCGACCGGATGGTCGACATCCATTTCCTCTGCCATTCTCCCTTAACTCAATATCGTTGGATTGCCATCGATCCTACAGTAATTGGTGGTCGATCAACAATCTATAACACTGGGTTTAAGCCTCTCACGCATATATACAGCATAACTGGAAAAGGCATAATTACACAAAGATACGCAATTTCCACATCATACACATGTATTATATTATACACAGTACGACTACGGCTAAGGCATTTTAGCCTTAGAACAGTTTCTCCTCGACTACATTTGAATACACTCGAGTTTATAGTTTATATCTATTCCCCCATATTCCTCTCTATCTCCCTAGATATATATATATATATATATATATATATATATATATTATATATAATATAACACATTGGATCGGATCACTGGAAGGATCCAATCAGATCTCTCCATGATTTCCTCTAACAAACCCCTAAACTCGCTATATGCATATATATGTGGCAGTATTACATTTAATAAAGTCTTCGAGAGACTTATCCATTCCATCATTTTAGCTTGTTTTAAACAGATTTTTCCCCTGTTCAACTCAATGGTCCACATCCTCTCATTCTCTTCTTTTGATTCCTCCTTTGATTAAGGGGGGTTAGATGCTCCTGCGTCATACTCCCGAGGCACAAAAATTTATGACCTCCTGGTCATATGCTCCTCCTTGTCCTTAGCAATTCTACCCACTTCTTACTAGAACTGCCTTCATGATCTTCTGTGAGCTACAATCAACCTTTGTAGTAACAATCTTCCTCTACTACACGATACCTCACCAAGCCCTCCTCACTCGGTCTTTTGGCATCCTTCTGGTCTCTTCTCTGGAACCAATTGAGCACACCTTTCTCTAGGTTGCTACAAATATTCTCACCTTCTGCTGTCACTATCTGCACGACAATAATATCACAAACTCTCCAGCTTTAACACAATTGTACCTCTTTTCCCTTCTTCTTTCACTCTTTTTCCTTCTCGCGGGAAATCCTTTCCCTACTCTGATACCACTTGATGAATATAGAAATAGGGGTATATCCAATTTCCCCTTTTATATCAATAATTCGATCTTGAGGCCTGTGGGTTATGGGTCCACAAACCTATCGGAAGCATTCTTGAGGCCTTTAAGCCTTAACACAATGGACCACACATTCTTTCGGATTTTCCTTTAAAAACCACAAAACCATAAAATTATCAAAAATACACGGGAATAAGGGAAACACAAAGAAAAACCCTGCGGAACCCTTGGGACGGATCTCAAATATTATAAGCCCACCTCTATAAATATCGGCGGGTCCTCTCCTTCGCACCATTCTACAACGCCACTCCAACCTTCAATCTCCAATTACTGAAGCCTCCGAACAAATCTTGTCTATCTGTTGTATCCTCTGATCCAACAGTTGACATTACTCCTGACTATTTAAACTTGCGTGCCTATTCTCCACCGTTGATCTGCACCCAAAAAATCTGACGGCTGTCGTTGATATTGGGTAGATAACAAGCGCAAGGATTAACCATATGATAGAGTGGTTTCCTCTCTCCTCTCACTGCCATGAATCATTTGATGAGTGGAATCAGAGCCAATCAGAAAATACTACTTATGGTATTTCTTCCGCCCGAAATTCACTTCCACTGTTGCAAAACTGCCTTTCTCGCGTATTAACACCCCCAAAGTTTATCCACACGATAATCGTCGATATTTTCTTTGATTTGTCGATCGGACAATCGACATCCATTTCTTCTGCCATTCTCCCTTAACTTGATTCTGCTTGTCTTTTATGTATTTTACGTTAAAATCATGGTTCTGCCACCAACTTTGTCTACACACGACATCACTACCAACAACAATTAACTCAATATCGTTGGATCACCATCAATCCTACAGTGATCGATGGTCAATCAAAAATCTATAACATTGGGTTTAAGCCACTCACACATATATATAGCATAACTGGAAAAGGCATAATTACACAAAGATACACAATTTCCACATCACACACATGTATTATATTATACACAGTACAATTACAGCTAAGGCACTTCAGCTTTAGAACAATTTCTCCCTTGACTACATTTGAATACTCTCGGTTTTACATTTTCTATCTATCCCCCTATATTCCTCTCTGTCTCACTATATATATATAGAACACATTGGATCAGATCACTGGAAGGATCTGATCATGTCTCTCCATGATTTCCTCTAACAAATCCCTAAACTCGCTATATGCATACATATGTGCAGTGTTACATTTAATAAAGTCTTCGAGAGACTTATCCATTCCATCATTTTAGCTCATTTTAAACAGATTTGTCCCCTGTTCAGCTCGATGGTCCACGTCCTCTCATTCTCCACTTTGGATTCCTCCTTTGATTAAGGGGAGTTAGATGCTTCTGCATCACTCTTCTTCTAACAGGTTATACATGGCTTCCCATGTCGTGGTTCCTCCGTCTTTGCTGCATGTGGTATCGGAGAAGAGTGGTATCATATCTGATTTCTCATATGCAGTCGTCTTTCCCTTCTTTGCCATTCTTTCTAATGATGTTTTCTACGGAGGTTTCCTGAAATGGAGCAATGGAAGTTATCAAATAAACACAAAGCAAGAATGATAGTGGGAATTAAATGATACAGCTAACCTCGAAAGGTGACAAGAAAGGATATTTTATTCAAAATGCAGATGAAAAGATATCAAATCATGTTGACCTGTTCTTAACACGAATTCAATCAAAACTTATTAAATATGCACTAAGATCTTTTATCATGGTCTTTATTACTCATTTAAATTATCGCATCGCAAACAGGAAGGAAAAACTTTAAGGTGGTGAGTTTAAAGTGCGAAATGCCAATTATGCGATTGTGATAAGATTATCGCAATATCGCATTTTTGGTTGTGTGTTATTCTGAGCCGTTTAAATTCTGCGAGATGTGAGGTGAGCGGCATACTTTTCGTTGTTTAGAGTGCACTCTGCCTAAATGAATAATTATTACGTAAAATGCCTCTTTACTAAGCGTTGGACTTAACTTATAGTTCATAAAATTTATTTTTATTGGGTCCAGGTTTATCGCTCTTCGCAGACTTTTGTAGTTCACCATTTTTGACTTTAAGTAAAACACCGCAATGCAATAAGTATTGGCTTTCTATACCGCAATATTGTAGTTCGCATATTCCAATAGGCTTTGTGACTTGTGCTTTTCGTGAAAGTCGATACGCAATTGTGATAGGCGCTTCATTTTACAAGAAATGCCTTAAGTCTTAGCTTTAAATGGAAAGTTTAATGATATCCTAAGTGTATTATGGTGATCCCTTCCATCGCAATTCACAGATCCCGGTTGTTAATTTAGCTTTGACACACATGGTCCAGCATTATGAGATAAAGCAAGAATTGCTAGTCTTAAAGGGATTTGACTTGATACCTTAATTTATTTCTAAAATTTTCAAAAGAAAGAGCTTAAGTACTAAGTTTTTCTTGGAGAATTTTTTATAAAGGGTCCCCATTTATTAATAGAATACTAACTATTGAATCAATAAATGGGGGGGAGGGGTTGTTGAATAACATGGTAATTGGCGATTCACTGGAAGAACAGGTTATCTCTTATAATCTTTGGAAACTTCTAAAACTTCCAAAATAAAGATAGTTCATAAAATAGGAATTACATGAAATCTAAGATAAGTAACATTTCTTTGAACAAGAAAAAAAATCCACCTAATTACCGTCCACTTGATATCCTCTTCAAAATGAAAATTCCTTTGCCTACGTCAGTCTTTACTTGGTTTAAAGATAAAGCAGGGGGCTCTTGCAAATTAGCTTTTAGATATACTCATTTGTCATAGGTAGAGCCTCTCAGGCATCTGTAGCCTCGATAGGGTTACCTTTTAACCATCAATGATTCAATATCCCATCCAGATAAGAGTGCAATTTTAGAGATAAATTCAGACTCATATACTTGTTCTTTTTTCTTTCTTTTCTAAATAGTTTGGTTTTTCTTCTAAATATTTTCATTTTTTCTGCTTAAAGGTCATTTTCTTGGTTTGGTGGTCAAAATTGACAATTCCATTCATTGGTTGTAACGTAACTAAACAAGTTGGCTCGTGATGAGACCCCTTGTCTTTTGATTAAAATAATCTCAAGCCATTACCATGATTTAATATGCAGTATTGGTAATATCAGTTTATTATTTCCCAATGAACATGGTAAGTGGGCTCTTGATGAGACCTCTTATCCTTTAAGTTTAAATATATTTTAGAATTACACTCTAAAGAGAGAAACTAGATGGGGAGAATCATTAACTCCTTAAGAGTTTCTAGATGACAATTATAGAGTTAAATGTGCTTATCTATATAGAGTCTTTTCCTTGTTAAATATGCTTTTCTTGACTGATGGTAGAACAAAGGTCTCATTATAAAGTTGAAGTTTTACAAAGGATAAATGATTTTGGTGGAAAACAAGCAAGTTTCAGAGAAATAGAACTTAGCTTATGTCTCAAATGTGAAAATTATATTCTTAACAATCTCTACTTATACAAGCGAAAAATCAAAATATAAAAAAGATTTTTATTGAAAGGCCAAAAGTAAATACTATTTAACCTAGAAAAAGTAAATGCAATAGTGTACAAGGGATAGAATAGGTTATTTTCTATGAAAAATATTTCTTCAAACTCTACCCATTAACAGGCGGAGAATATATTTTTCCTAATAAATCTTGCAATAGAAAAGTTGATGGGCCGATTTGTTCCACAATCTGAAATGGGCCAAGCCACATTCTTTGAAATTTGGTAAACTTACCTTTTCCTCGTGTGTTTTATCCCACTTCAATATAAGGTCCCCGAGTTGAGAGGATTTAGGACTTATAGAATTTGCATCAAATGAGGACTTAACCAACTGTTGATGATGTGCAAGTATGATATGGGCTTTGTCTCTTTCTTCTTCGAGTTTGAGGATTTGTGATTACCTTAATTGCATAGAAGAGGAAGGAGTTTCTTCAATAAATTGAACCAGGGCTAGAGAGAGAATAACTACATTTGTAGGAAGAACAACCTCTTTTCCATAGACCAAATTAAAAGGAGAAGTGCTTATTGAGGCCTTATGTGTTATTCAATCTTCCCATAGAGAAAATGTTAAAGATTTATGCCAGTTTCTCTAACTTTGATCAACAGTTCGGTTGATGATCCATATGACGTTTTTATTTGTAGATTCAGCCAAACCATTTCCTTGAGGATAATATTTAGAAGAATATTTAAGTTTGAAACCTCTTTTAAGAGAAAATTATGTCATAGCATTGCCTGTGAAATAAGATGCATTGTCAAACATGAGGGCAGTTGAAAGGCCAAATCTGATAATAATAAACTGGTCAATAAATTCAATGATATTTTCAGAATTTGCTACCTTAAGTGGAATTGTTTCCACCCATTTAGTGAAATAATCAGTTTCTGTAAGGATATATCTATGTTTCTTTGAAGAGTGAGGAGCGATCTCACCTATTATGTCCAGTCCCCATTGTTCAAATGGTTGTTTAATGTTGACTGGTTGTAATGACAATGCAGGGTTCCTCTGTCTTCCAGCAGTTGTTTGACAAATTTTGCATTTCTTTACATATTCTTGTCCATCTTTGAATAAGGTTGACCAATAATAGCCAGAATGTAGGGTTTTATGTGTTGTTGTGTCTCCTCCAAAATGTCCACCAGTTGGTCCATCATGGAGTTCCGACAAAAAAAATTTTGCCTCGGATTTTTCAAGGCATCTAAGTAAAATAGAATCATAATTCTTCCTAAGAAAAACATCATTGATAATTTCATATTGCTTATATTTTAACCTCAAATCCCTTTTTCTTTTGTAATTGAGTTGCATAGGGGCATATCCATTCTTCAAATAAAATATGATATCAACATATTTAGATTAAGTATTGTTGAGGCTTACCTCACATATTTGTATATCATCACCTGAATCTTGTAGTGGTAAGTTGGATGCTCCTGCTAGCATTCTACAAAAACCTTGAACTCTAACAATTTTAGTTGGTATTATCTCAATGTCATATTCTTGCAGTGTTGTTACCCAATTTTCTCTTTTCTCACCTACTTCTCTTTGCATTAGTAAATTTCTCACCGCTGAGAATGGAACTACTACTTTAGTGTGAGTTTTGATAAGAAAGGGTATGGAATGTTTTATTGATTTGCAAACAACAAAAGCTTGTTTTTAAACATCTGAATAATTTAATTCAACCCCTAGAAAACTGGAACTAAAGAAAGAAATTGGTGCTTCGGCTTTCTCATCATTTACTTGTGTCAATATAGTTGCATATGATGTCTCGGAAGCAAAGGTATATAAAATAAAATGGAAATTCGGAGTTGCTAAAGAGGGAGAATTTATGATTGCTTATTTGATAATATTAAAAGCTTCATGCTTAGTATGTCCCCATTTAAAAACAGAATTTTTCTTAGTCATAGATTGGAGGGGTAAAACAACTCGTGAAAATTCAGGGACAAATCTCTTGACAAAATTTATCTAACCTAGGAAAGATTGCATGGATTTTTTATTATGAGGTAAAGAGATTTTAGAAATTTCTTTTATCCTATCAGGATCAATGTGAATTCCATATTTAGATATAATAAATCCAAGAAGGTTTCCTTCACTCAAAGCAAAGAAAGATTTCTTAGGATTTAAAGAAATTCCATATCTTTGAAAACATTCAAATATTTGTTTTAAATCCTTTAAATGATTACTGCATTTTTTTGAATATGCAGTTATGTCATCTAAATAAATTACGATTGACTTATTCACCAAAACTTTGAAATCTATATCCATGGCTCTCTAAAATGTTGCACCATCATTGATTAATCTAAATGGCATCTTTTGGTAGGCGTATGTTCCCCATTTGGTTCGACATGTGGTTTTTAGTCTATCATCTGGATGTATGAGAATCCGATTATAACCTGAAAATCCATCCATAAAATACATTATCTTTGAGCCTGCAACTGATTGCAGTATATGTTCCTTAGGAGGCAATGGAAAGTTGTTTTTTTTACAAGCTTTGTGTAGATCGTGAAAGTCTATTCATATTCAAATATCACCATTCTTTTTCCTCACTGGACAAGGTTAGAAACCCACCTTGAATGCCTGAAAGGAAAAATTATCTTGGCTTTGAGAAGCTTATTTAATTCAAATTTGATCTAATTTTCTAAATTCGGGTGAATCTTTCTCAACTTCTATTGTACAGGCTTTTCATTGGATATCATAGGGATGGTATGTTGAATGATGGAAGTATCATATGTCTTAAGATCTTCATAATTCCAAGCAAAAACATTTTCATATTTATTAACAAATGAATAAAGGCTAGTCTTTCATCAAATGTAAGACCAAGTCCCAGGTTAATGTTTTGAGGTTTAAGATCAGTTCCAAGATTAACTAATTCAAACCTCAAAGTTGAACTTTTAAGCTTTGAGTTAGTAGATTTCTTGAACCTATCCTTAAGATCATATAAGTATTCCAACTTAACCACAAATTTAGGTATGGAATTTTTCATTGTTTCCTATTTAGGCTGGTCTTCATCTATTATCTGGTCATCAAAATAGCCAGCATATGTTACAAAATTTATGATATCCGGATCATTATCAAAAACTCGCAAATTGGTGATGTTGTCAGGAATAGAAGGCCTAAAAATTAATTCTATAGAAAAGTGATCAAGACTACAATCTCCTGGTGGAATAAGCTTGGATGCAACGTGACCCAAGAGATCGACACTTGCATTTTGAAGTCTTGGAATCGGGGAAATTTTGAATGTTGTGAAATGTGAGGCGAGATCCTAGACTAGTGATTGATAATGTTTCAAATGTCTAAAGAGAGTGTATAGTATTCCTCACCTGTTTAATTACAATTTCTGAATCTCCAAATACATGAAGATATTTGATATCAAGGTCAATGGCTTTATGCAACCCTTGAACCAATGCTTCATATTTGACAGTGTTATTTGTGCATTCAAATTCAAGTCTGCATGCTAACAAAGTTTTTTCCCCTTCGGGGCTAACCAATATGCAACCTGCTCCAACTCCAATTCCATCGTTAGATTTAGATCCATCAAAAAATAATTTCCAAAATAAAGACTTGACTATAGTTTTATCTACAAAATGGATACACGTAGAAGAATTTGTTTGAGAATAGTTTTCAACTTGTGATATAACAGAATTTTCCAAAAACGGTGAAGAATTTTCATTAAAATTGTCCATAAATGATTCAACCGAATAATTTCTAATGATATTGTTACGCAACGGGCTCATTTTCTCCCTCTAGTTCTGTTACGATATACTTTTGATGCTTGTCATGGTCAGCCCTTATTTGGTTTTGGCTTACTATTATAAGGAAGCCGCATATGGGACCAGTCTATTGTGAAATAGCCATGAAGCTTTTCGGATCAGTCTCTACTGAGGATCAAACCGTAGAATTCATGGATATCGGCCACAAGAACATCAATTACTTGACACACTTTCAAGTTTGATGAGAGTCTAATGGTGACCTCATTGATTTTTCCTATAACTTCGACTTGAGATCGATATAGCTGCACAATTCGAATAGTAAATTTTTGGGGCTCCACATTCAATTTTTCACAAACAGTTTTTAGTAGAATGTTGGATGAAGCTCCAGAATCTACTAAAAAATTGTGCAAATTCTTATTGAAGACTTCAAAAGTCAAAAGAAATGGAGGTGTATGGGATTTAGATCTACCACCTGTTAAAGCAATATCGGTTGAACTTATTTTTTTTATGAGGTACTAGGAGGCCTACCCATTTCTTGAGCAACCTGAGAGATTATAGCAGCGGGAAGAGGAGAAGTGGGGACTACTTTTAGCTCTTTGAGCAATAGCTTATGTTGATGTTTTAACTTGCTAAGCTTATGGAATGTAATATTATCTCTAGTCTTTTTCATATCTTCGACGATGTTTTATTCCATTTCATTAGATACTAGCAGGGTTTTGGCTAAAGGTGAAGAATTTGAATGAGGAGGAGTCATTTGAGTGGATTTGGGAGAAGATTTCTTACCTATTGCTTTATCTTTGAGAGTTGGAGTTGATTATTTTTGTTTTTTATTTTTTGTGGAAAGTCAACAATACTCCTTCTCCTGGTTGTGATAGGTAATGCTTCTTGTGATTCTTCATTATCTGACATAGGAAGAATAAAATCCCACATTCCTTGTAATTCAACTACCTCTTCTTCATCGGTTTGTTCTTTAGCTATTGACACTTCTTCTTCCTCCACATCTGATTCAGCATTTGATATTGTATTTGGAGTTTTAGGATCATAGGAAGAATTTCTTTTGTAAGCTCTATAAGCTTTCCTTGAAGAAGTCTCAGCTACCTACTTTTTAATATCGACCATTTCATTGGACATGGTTTTAAGGACCTTTTGTCAACCTTCAAGATCAAAAGGATCTTTAGGTGCTTTCTTCTTGGATTCGTCCCTGAAAGTGACCTTCTTGGATTTTCTTTCTTCTAATGCATTCTTCTTATCTAAAGCTAAAATATGTTTTTCTACAGCAATGGATTCTTTCATATTTTCTGTCAAAGTGGGTTTGGCAGCCCTATCAACAAAAATAGTTGCTTTTGAGGGAAGAGCAGAGATGTACCATTCATTTTGAACTTCATCACTGGGTTTGGATGTCGTTGGAATTTTGTTCAATAACTTATTAAAACATGAATTGAAGTCCTTAATTGGTTCTCTAGGTTCGACTTTCAAGTTGGAGAGATCATTGAGAAGAGTAGCATTCGATCGATCATCTCCAAACTTGGTTAGGAACTGCTCTTAAAAGGCATCCCAACTATTAATGGAACCAGATGGTAATGAAAAATACCATGATCCTGCAGATCCTTGTAAAGTATAAGGGAATAATCTTACAATTGCATCTTCTTCTACCACTACATTGAGATATATGGACAACATGAAGTTATTTGTATGTTCTTCAGCAAGGAGACCATCATCAGGGTTGAATTTTGGCAACCATTTTTTTGGATGCACTAGTAGTGGATGTAATGGTCCTGCCATTTGAACAACTCCTAGATTTTTGCATGGTCTTTGAGACATCGTGGGTATCTACGTAGAGGAAGATGTTCCAGTAGTTGAAGGTGATTGGATAGAGGAGGCTTGTGCTCTAGTACCAGCGTAAATCACAATCTGGAGTTGTGAGGTGGACGATTGATCTTGTGAGGAATATGATGGAATGAATGAGGGTGTTTCAGGTGATGATGAGAGAATCTCACTATGAGTTTCAGATTGTGTTTTCTTAGTTTTCCTGTGAGGGTTAGGTAGAGGAAATTCAAATGGGGGCATCCCAAATTTTTCACTCTGTGATCTAGTTAACCTTTGAGAGGAAGGAAACTAAGAAGAAACACTCGCTTGGGATAATTCAAACACTCCTTGAGACTAAGAAATCCCTTGCAATTTATGAATTAAAGATTGAACTTCAGGAGTTTCTATAGAAGAGGATTGATCTGATTTCTTTGGAAAAATAGTAGTGGATTCTAAGGATTTCCTCACAAATTCATGCCTAGGATTTGGGAATTTGGAATGTGACCGAGAAGTCAGAGGTGATGGTGAGGGAGCTTTACTCTTAGAATGGCTTTCTAATTTAGATTTGCTTGCCATTCATAGTTAGTCCCTCCTAGCACAAAAATGTTGAAGCCTCAAAATTCGCTACGACAACATGGGGGATAACCACCTGGTCCGAACCTTGAAAGTAGCTCCTTTTCTGTTGGTATAGTAGCTCCGACTGGGGATAATGGGACCAGTTTCCTAGAGAGGATTGCTTTAATAATGTTGGTGGGATGATATAAGACATAATGGGAAATGATTCAAATAACTATAATCTAACTACCAAAAACATGCATATATCTTAATCTAACATTATCTAACTATAAATATACCTGGGAATAAAATAATATATGCAATCTACAATAATGTCTCACAGCAATTGGTAATAAAAATCATTCAACTGCCAAAAGAAGTGAAATCGTTTAACGATAATTGTTTTGGATAAATAGTTAGACAAAACATTGAGAGAAATATATCACATATAAAAATCGTTCATGTATTCAAAACGGAATCGCAGCTAAAACATCATACAGAAGTGCAATAATGAAAAACTATAATTCAGACTTTCATACATAAAACAATCAAGAGAAAAAGTATTGCTTATTACATAAATAAAACACAATCATACGATAAAAGTACCATATATGATAGGTATTACTCATGTGCTTCAGCAATATTGACCCAATTTCATCCAATCCAATACACTCTAAGAGTACAAAACTGCAATTTCAATAGAGCATGCCAGATATTCAAAGAAAAATAGATCATCTTCCATTCATTTCATCAAAACCTTCCCAAAAATACAAAGTGTAATGCCTTGAAAAGTGTTTTTGATAAAATTTATAGACCCCTCTCTAAATGCATGAGAGGGGTTTAAATACTAAAATACATGTCTCAAAATAGATTATTACAAAAATAGCTGAGGAAATTTCAAATAACCTTCCTCAGAATGGGTAAAAATAAAACTAAAAATAAAATTGAACTAATGACTAGCTCCTTTGAACTTGAACTAAGTTAATCTGCTAACCTGATCTCTGAGGTTGCAAATGTTGATCATTGGCTTGAGCTGAGGCGGTTGGCTGATTGTGGATTTTAATTGCCCAGAAAATATGGCATATCATAAAGCTAACACCATATTTTGTGTAGAGGTTGTTAAACACCGCAGAGTCATCCACCGGTTGTGTGGGTTCACTAGAAACTGCTAGTATGTCTCCCAATTCATCATGTTTAGTTGTTTAATTGCCTCTTCCTTTTCCTGCATTGTATGTTTCCACTGTTGCTCTAGTTGTTTGACATTTGGTAGAAATCTCGGTACATATTCTTTGAAGGTTGGCACCATGGAGATTTTCATTTATGACTTTTATTGTGTTGTTGGATGCTCCTACTACTATCGTTGTTGCCCTTTCTGCCTATTTCAACCGAGAATCCCAATCCATAAACAGATTATCTTTGTGGGACTATTCCACTTTCAGTAAGTCAGCCTTTCTTCCCTCTTCAAATTCTTTCTAGGTGATAAATTCAGAAACCTTTTTGTGGATCTCTTTGTATTCAAAGCTCATATCAATTACTTGGTTTGTCAATTTATCACTGGCCTCATAGTAAGGCTTTATCTGCGAGATTTTTGGCAGAATATTTCTTCTTGCTGCATTAATAGGGAATTGAGGTTGACCGCTTATTTGATGAATTCGTCAATTTGTGGATTCTCTTTGAATTTATCCACCATGGCTTCCATTTGACAAATTTTCAAATCCTTTTCTGATAAGCAGGCCTGGTGTTGTACTCTCATCTGCTCGAATTCCCTTTGAAGTTGGGCTACCTGTTGCTCTGCTTGCTAATTAGTTTTTCCTTGTGATAATTGTTGTTCAAGCAGCAGAATTTTTTGTTCATTTTCCTTTAGTGGCATTTGGACTTCTGTTGCCTTATCGATGGTTGTTGTGGAATAATCTCCTACGAACTGTGACATCTTCGTAAGATTCTCATATGGGTCGATAAGGGTTTCCTTCCACACAATATCCATTGGTTCATTTTGTAGAGTCGTAATAGCCGTGGTGTACAGTTTCATTTTCTTCCTTTGTCTTTTAACTATAGCCTTATCAGTAGGACTGTAGAATATATCGAATGGAGGTATCTCTTCAATTCTCAAGACAATTTCAGAAGTGGGAATAGCAGGAATAATCTCAATATCCTAAGTACCCGCAGCTCTTGACTCCGCCGTTTCTAAATTTTCTTTATGATGGGTCTGCTTGGGGGTTTGCAGTTCAGATGTTTCCTCAAGATTTGTGTCTGTATGGAGCTTCTTATTGAATTTCTCCCATTCTTGTTCCAGGTCAATGAATGGAGCCTTATCTGACTGAGCTGAAGTAGAAGCAACCTTTGCCTACTTCTTTGCCAAGGCTTGTTCGGCCATTTCCTCTGTTCTTCTAGTTGTATATTTCTCGGATTCTTTATTTGTATTTCCTCCTCCATTTTAAGAATTTTTTTCCGAGTGCTCTAAATCGTGAGTCGACTTCTCTTAGGTTTCTTCTTCAGAATTTTCTTTGGAAATTCCCTCCAAGGTTACGCTAGGAGTTGGTTCTCTTATTGGTTCAATTTGTACAGTCTCTTATTCCTATACACATGAAAAGCATTAATGTCTTCCGGGCTCAACAGTAATGATGCCAGATGTAGGACTTGTGAAAATGTATCTGCTTATTGAAAGAGGTCATCAAAGGCATCCTCTTCGTGGGTAAATTGTTTGACTTTCACCATAGTGGTAAATTATTTAGTAACGTGATTCAGGTCATATTGTCTCCTTAGGATTGTGGCTAACTTCAGAGACATAATAATCTCTCCTTCTTTAACTGCATGTCCATAGTTGTGTAGTACGAAAGCACCAAATTGCAATGGGAAGGATGGCAAAATGGTTTTCTTCTGTTCTTTCAGTCCTTTGGTTAAACCGCCCTCCCCTACTGTCTGGTAATCTATTTGTTTGGATAATAGCTTATCTGGGACATAATATGGGAGTACATGCGGAGAAGAAATGCTCCCAAAAACTCTAATGTAGGTGAATGTCTCTTCCCCAAACCATCTGTCTACTGGCAAGATATCTACTTTAGCTTCTTCAAAAAACCTAGGGGTTGTTATATCAAAAACAGTTTTATGAATAGGCAACATAACACCGTAACAGATTTTGTAAAAATGGGGATGGAATTGAGATTCCCACAAAATTTTATGGTATATATGGATAGGGAGCAGGTTCTGTACAGTCCACTTCCATTCCATATTTGGAAACTGAGAACAAAAACAAATTACGTCCATAACAAAAGCACTCATAAAGAAAGGGGGAAAATCATTGCAGAAACGCTTCTTTTCTTTCTATATTCCATAATGGCCCTTTCTAAATTATCAGTTAAAATATGAATCCAGTTCATAATTATTGCATTAACTATTGCATCTATTAACAGGAGCCACTCCATAGAAAATTTGGTGCTATCGGGTCTACCAAATAACCTACACATCATTGTTGTTGTGAAACTATGAGGGGGAGAGATGGATGTTATTGAGTACATACCAGCTTTATCCCATTAGAGTTTGCCTCCGCTTGACCTCCAGGTTTGTGTAACGTCCAACGGGTCCTCATTATCTTTGGTGAAATACTCAATGAACTCTTTTTTATAGAGATTTTGAGACTTTGGTAGCTAGTACATTAGTCGTATATTGTCTGGTGAGAAAGACCCCATGACCTGTTGTCTTTTATTCCTGAAAGTTTTGGCTAAGATGTCTACCTCATCAATTACCCATTTTAACATATCTATATATGGTAATATCTTTGGTCTCGTAGCTATTCGGTGCAAGAATGAACACGTTGTTTCAAAATAGAAGGCATCAGATGATTCTTAAGCATCAGTCGTGGCCTTTGTTACCAGTGGCCTGGGCTTCTCTTCTTCCAACAAGTTATACATGGCTTCCCATGTCATGATTCCTACGTCTTCGTTGCATGTGGTATCGGAGAAGAGTGGTATGATGTCTGATTTCTCAGATGCAGTCGCCTTTCCCTTCTTCTCCATTCTTTTTAACGATTTTTTCTGCGGAGGTTTCCTGAAATGGAGTAATGGAAGTTATCGGATAAACACAAAGCGAGAATGACAATGAGAATTAAATGATACAGTTAACTTTGAAAGGTGATAATAAGGGATCTTTTATTCGAAATGCAGATGAAAAGATATCAAATCACGTCAAGTCGTTCTTAACATGAATGTCATTAAAACTTATTAAATATGCATTAAGATCTTTTATCATGGCCTTTATTACTCATTTAAATTATCACATCGTAAATGGGAAGGAAAATCTTTAAGGTTGCAAGTTTAAAGTGTGAAATTCCGATTATGAAATTTTGATAAGATTATCGCAATATCGTATTTTCGGTTGTGTGTTTTCCTACGCTGTTTAGAATTTTGTGAGATGTGAGGTGAGCAGCATAATTTTCGTTGTTTAGATCCCACTCTGCCTAACTGAATAATTATTGCATAAAGTGCCCTTTTACTAAGCGTCCATAATTTATAGTTTATAACATTTATTTTTATTGGGTTCGGGTTCTATCGTGCTTCGTAGACTTTTGTAGTTCACCATTTTTTACTTTAATTAAAACGTCGTGATGCGATAAGTATTGGCTTACTATACCGCAATATCGCAGTTCGAAAATTCCAACAGGCTTTGTGAGTTTTTCTTTTCGTGAAAGTCGATATATGATTGCGATAGGTGCTTCATTTTACAATAAATTCCTTAAGTCTTAGCTTTAAATCGAAAGTTCAATGATATCCTAAGTTTATTATGGTGATCCCTTCCATCACAATTTGTGGATCGCAGTTATTAATTAACCTTTGACACACACAGTCCAACGATGTGCGATAAATTGAGAATTTCTAGTCTTAAAGGGATTTGACTTGATACCTTAATTTATTTCTAAAATTTTCAAAAGAAAGCACTTAAGTACTTTATAAAGGGTCACCATTTATTAATATAATATTAACTATTAAATCAATAAATGGGGGGGTTGTTAAACATCACAACACAAGGGATAGATCATGATGCACATTGATGATTTGGGATGATGACACACTTAAGATGGTCATGGCATGACGACTACATGACAGATATTATCAGTGATGATGCATGATGACACTTGAAGATACCAAAATGGCATATTGATTGATGGACAGATATAGGCAAGTGGAACTCTCCCTAGTTGAGAGGGAGTGTTAAAATTATGCAATTGTGGTCAAATTCCACTTTGGACATATCATATGATGAAGATAATAATTTCAAGATGAAGATTCCTCTTTTTGAGAAGAACAAAATCAACCTAAATATCACCTTATTTCGACAAGCAGAAGTTGGTTTTTGAATTTATTTATTTACTCATGTATATTCGATTAGGTGGGCCCTAAGAACATGTACAATTGGTTAGGTCAGCCTCAACATCAAGTGGACCCTCATGAAAGCCTATAACTAAATAGACCTCAAACTCATTTGAAAACAACAATGAAGCACTCTCTTCTCTCTTCTATTATTTGGTTCGTACAGGTCTAACAGAGGAAAGCTCACTCAAAGGGTTTGAAACTACAGGGTCAAAGCTCGCACGTGTCTAGGGTTTCTGAGTCATGGATGCTCACACATAACTAAGGTTTTTCTTCCCTAGAATTTGGCACAGTATAGTCCTAAGGTCGTCCGGAAAGTCTCGGACACTCACACACAGTGTCCAAGGGAGCATCTTGGAGGATAGGGCTTCTGCAGTTCTGTTTGGGTGCCAGACGCTCGCGTCCAGTTCTTTAGAGAGTGTCGAGGTCAAGATCGAACACACACACAAGGTTTCTATGAGAGTATCTAGAAGGCTAGGGTTTCCACATTGCAGTTGAAGCCTGGATGCCCACATGGACTTCACCTGGGAGCATCCAGATCTGCCCTAGACATGCTCGTACATAGTATCTTTTCATGTGTCTGGGATCAAAAGATGAAATATCAGTATTTTGAAGATTTCTCTTAGTGACAGTCATATTCAGTAGTTGACTACAGTTAGTGGCAGTGCATTACAGCCCTCAGAATTAGGGTCTTTGAGTATAAGCGTGTTTAAGGTCATGTTATGGATGTTCTAGTTGTTTTGTTGCATAGATAAAGATATGGATCATTGTACTTTCTTATGTTGAATCATTTGATGATGATTTAAGAAGAATAAGAATTTCCAAGAGTTTTCCCTGTAGTGGGTTTTGCCATGGTATCTATGTGTGCATGTTTTTCTTCCATTGTTCCTTTATGTTCCACTGCATTGATGATGATGATATTGTTCTTTCTACATAGGTGCATATGCTGATGAATAATAATGTAAATATGAAAAATGTTATAATGTTATTGGGATGAACTTAATGTGTTAATGAAGAAATGCAATTATCAAAGCAAAGAACAATGTATCCCTATAAAAAATTAACACAAATGACTTGTCGAATTCTAACACTGGAAATTGGAAATTGTTAAAAGTGCAAAAAATTAGCAATAAATAAAAATACAAATTATACTCAAATCTATCATTGAGTTCAAACCTGCGAAAACACAGCATGAATATACCTCACCAACTACACTACTCATTACTTCTCCAGATATTTCTTATATACTAATTCATTGTCCCACTGCTTAATTGGATTTGAATAAGACCCAATCCATAAACATTCAACATCCAACATCCAAATTTATCATGTATATATCAGCAACCCTTGACGTGTTCAATCCAAAGATTTTCAAGTTTCCCAACCACGGGAATCACACCAACTAAGCACTATAGCAACATGATCTGGTGGCATGGACTCTCGACGTGTCAACCCACATTGTGCCTACATGGCTCAGTTCACAGGTTAGGAAAAGCTCCCACATGTCAATCCTTGACCAAACATAACATGTGACAAATTGAACTGTCTTTTTGCACTAAGTATATGTGGTTCATTGGCGAAATTGTGCATATGTCTATACATCTCGGCCCTACACAACAATTTACATCATATCTCATTTGTTAATAAATCTTGCGCATAACCATCAACAAAATATGGCACTAGTGTAGCCAATGAACCATAATCCTTCTATCACATATAACCAAATGATCCAGGTGGATATTGGTGGCCACCCGCTAATTCCACGTGGATCCCCTCTAGTGCTTCTTTCAGTTCTTTCAGTTTCCTTAATTATAGCACAGTTTACTATTTTTAGCAGCTTTTCCGGTCCTAAACTTCCGGAGCCGTTTTGAGGCCCTAAACGACGTTTTTTGGGAAATCTACCGCTAGCTATATTATTGTCTAAAAATCATCTTTTTCGTCGTAGTCCTCAGAGAGATCTTTCCAACGGGCTATCATGCACGTCAAAGGGAGATAAGACGACCAATTCGCGACCCCGGGAAGTTGATGTACCAACTTACCCAAAAACGGGGCCCACAATTTGGCGTTTCATCTTCCAGGGTTAGGTTTTGGAATGTGAAGGGTTTTTCCATTGTTTCTCAACAATAAATAGGCCTTCGAGCCTCATTGTAACACAGTTCAGAGGCATGTAGCCGCACATCTCTTCTCAGAGATAAGCTACCATCGCCCTAGCTGGTTTATTTCTATTTCCGGTTGTAAGCATATTTCAGTATTTTCCATTAATGAAATGAAGTATTATTTCCG
>APFE030830666.1:55861-101451 GCA_000404065.3 Pinus taeda | reverse complement strand
TTTCAGTTTCCTTAATTATAGCACAGTTTACTATTTTTAGCAGTTTTTCGGGTCCTAAACTTTCGGAGCCGTTTTGAGGCCCTAAACGACGTTTTTTGGGAAATCTACCGCCAACAATTTTTCTGTCTAAAAATTGTCTTTTCCGTCGTAGTCCTTGGAGAGATCTTTCCAACGTGTTATCATGCGCGTCAAACGGAGATAAGACGACCAATTCGCGACCCCGGGAAGTTGATGTACCAACTTACCCAAAAACGGGGCCCATAATTTGGCTTTTCATCTTCCAGGGTTAGGTTTTGGAATGTGAAGGGTTTTGGAATGTGAAGGGTTTTGGAATGTGAAGGGTTTTTCCATTGTTTCTCAATAATAAATAGGCCTTCGAGCCTCATTGTAACACAGTTCAGAGGCATGTAGCCACACATCTCTTCTCATAGATAAGCTACCATCGCCCTAGCTGGTTTATTTCCATTTCTGGTTGTAAGCATAATCAGTATTTTCCATTAATGAAATGAAGTATTATTTCCGCTGCATCTTTGTGTATATGGTTATCTTTGTATTTTATTGCGTTCCTGTTTAAATCCGGATCACCAAATAAGCTTTGGCCTCCACTAAACTAATGCAATTCAGATATCTACCTCGTCCAAACTCAACCAAAGCGAAGTCGAACTGTAACTGTGAATTCAACCAAACTTTTGCTAGAATAAAGTTTTGCAATTGAACTTCTATTAAGAGAATCAAGCAAGATATTGTTATTGAAAGAGATTGTATCAACGAACTTTACTTTGTAACAACTAAGGTTTTTCAAATCCATGCCCTCAACCAAAGTTCTAATGCATCCAACCTCAGACTTGCGCTAGAACCAAAAATGAACATTCGTTCCCACAAATTGTGTTTACATCATAGAAAGACTAGTGACACTACACCAAGATACGCCTTGCAATCAGAAGTCACGATGACTGTTCATTTCATACAAAACCCATCGCATCAATTCAATGTTTAACAACCCTCTGATGTCTATTTTACTCTTTCGCTTTTTCAAAACTCATACTTCATTAAGAAGACCAGAACCATGAAATAAATTCATGATATCATAATCATTCCTCTGCAACATCTACGAAATAGAGCAAATAATGTTATCGACTTGGGTAGAGCTCAAATTTGATTTTGAATAGAACTTATATTATTTCAATTTTGTGTTTTTGAGTGCATTCCTCTCTTAAACCAATGGTTGCCCATTATATACATGAACAAGTGGACTGAATATAGCTTGTTTCATGCTGGCTGAGGTTGACTTGGATTTTGCCTTTAAATAGGGTTTCCATATTTTTTATTATATATATTTTATTTTATTTGAGTATTCAACTTCATGACCTTTGTACAAAATCAATGGGGATTTTCCATATCAATATGAGCTTTGTTAAAACCATGTGACCCAGTCATTAATAGTTGAGCCAAGGTCCATATAAGTTTCCTTAGGGCCAACTTTATGCATATTGAGAAACCAATTTCATAATGATGGAAATCCTCTTTCGCAGGGTTGACTAGGTCAAACATTTATGGCCCTTAATAATACTAGCATCATGAATTTTTAATTCCAAACTTGGACCAATCAGAGAGTTTCTTTTTGGGGCTCTTTGACCAAACTTTGGGGCTTCAACTTTAATCAGACATATCTCCTCAACTGTGAAGAGTTTTGTGGAATGCCACCTATCATTGGAATCATCATGATGAGGACTACACAATGGTGATGGTCTTGCCTACAAATTTATTGATCTTCTCATCCCATTTCCTCATCAAATGCAAGGGATCATGACCACACCCCAGGGGTTGGGATTCCTTTTCTTCCTTCCAATGCTTCTTTCCTTTTGGTGCTTTCAATTAATGCAACTCACAGATGAATATTAAGAGCGTTAAAAAACCAACATTGGAATCAATGACAACACCATTCAACACTATTTCATCATGGGAAGAAATGAAAAAACCTTCTTGGATATGTATCAAGACTACTATAGAACTAGGGATCAAAGAGAGGAGTTGTTTAGAATTTTCCAAAGAGATGAAGAAAGCTTGGGAGACTATGTAGAATGTCTTCATTATAATTTGTAGAGATCTAAGCATAATTTGGATAAGGACATCTTGAAGACTATTTTGATTAAAGGAATGAAGGAGGACTACTTAGATATGCTAAATATCATGGGAAAAGGAGATATATATAAAGAATCCTATGATACAATTGTTTCTCTTTGCTTGAGAATTTCTAAAGGATCAGCAAGAAGCAAGGTCTCGGCACGAAATGCTCTGTCAAGAAACAACAATCAATCAATGGTGGGGTAACAAGAGAATAAATAGGAAACCTATTAGAAGACTTCAAATATGACATTATGAGTTCCCTATCTACTCAGCTTGATGTGTTACAAGAAAAACAAAGGCAGCTTGAAATAGAACAAGATTTATCTATGTTCTGCCCTAAATGAAATAAAATGCATCCTCTCAAAGAATGCCCACTTAAAAGTATAGGGACATATAACACTTGTGAAATTCTAGAAAGCAATTCCCATCATTGTCAGGATTAAAGGAAGTTTACAAGGAGTCAAGAGAAGAGGTTAAAATAACATACTTCATTGGTTCCAAGAAGCCATGGAAACCTTGGCCACTAGATATGGTCCAAGATCATTTCTCTTATTTTAATGTTTGGTCCAATATGTATCATCCTCAGTAGAATTCTCATCAAATACAAAACTTTGTAGCTCCACAGTAGAATCCTAACCATCCTCTAGTCCAATATCCAATACCTAGGCCCCAGTAACCTTCTCCTCCAAATTAATCACTTTGATGGCCTCAAGCATGGAAAGGAACCATTTTCTCTAATAAACTACCTGTGCAATTACCAATACAACAATAGTGGCTACAACTTCCTTCAAATGTACTAGTAAGTGGTCCTCCTTTGTGACCCCAATTACATGTACAACCTAACCCTAATCCCAATAATAAGGCGATGTAGCAAATTGAAACATCAATTCTCCCCACTTACTGGGTCTCACCCGTGGAATGTAACGAAGTATGATTACAATCAAGGACTAGAATAGTAAATCCAAGGGTTTCCCCAGTTATTACAAAAAATGAGGAAGATGGTTCGCCAAGGGAAGAAACTCTGACTCAAGGATCATTTGATCAACAATAGGTTGAACCCTCTATAACAATCAAAAATATTGTTGCTACAATCAATGCCATTGTAATATCTAGTATTATTATAACAGTTGATACCACTGTAACAATTGAACCTTTTGAAACAGTTGATGTCACTACTATTGCAGAGCCTATAACAGTCGAATTTGTTGTTATTATTGATACTTCTTTACATCCACCATATCCTAATAGATTAATAGCAGTCCAGGCTACCCCTCAACCAGAGTCTGACTTTTTAAAAGAATTTAAAATTTTACATGTTTGAATACCACTACTTCAAGGAATATGAGATGTTCCAATATATGCAAAAATAATTGTGTTAATAAACCTGGTAGAAAACCCCGAGATCCACCCATTGAGCATGTGGTAGGAAAACTATCAGAGTTAATGTTAAGAGAAATTTCACCTACCAAATATGAGGATCTTGGGAACCTAACAATGATTGTTTATATTGGAGGAATATCCATTCCAAATACCTTGGTTGATTTGGGAGATGAAATTATTGTAATGATCAAAGAGACATTTGAATTGTTTGAGTTTACCAACTTAATACCAACCCTTACTATGTCGGAAATGGCTAATAGGTCTAAAATTTGGCCTGAAGGAATATTAGAGGATAGAGTTATCTCAATTGATTCATGGGAATACCTTGTGGGTTTTCTAGTGTTGCATCCCAAGACATGCTTAGGAGGACATCCCATAATCTTAAGTAGGCCTTAACTAGCCATTGCATATGCTTTTATTAGTTGTGGATCTAGATTTATGACTGCATTTGATGGGACTACTACCAAGAATATTTTTTTTGTATCCTCTCACTAAGCAAAGTATTGAATGTGAGAGTTATTTATGGCCATAATTGGTACCAAAGGGAGATGATACACAACAACTTCTCACTATTAGAAAATCCTTGTGATCTATTGTTGAATGTTAGTTTTGTTGTGCTAATTTCAACTTCAAATTTATCAACAAATTCTTGTCAATTGCTTCATGTGCATAGGTTTTATGATGTGGCTTTTGAATGTAAATAGGTAAATTTTATCAAGTTTTAGGTGAAATACATGAGCAAAATAGCATGAAAACAAGTATGAACAGCAACAACAAAAAGTATAGCAAACCATCAACATGAACACTTAACACAATGTTTTGATGGAATTCACCTCTCCTAGGATGCATCTCCTTGGTCTAGCTTCCATGGCTTGGGCCACTGTATTAGTTCAATATGGAAAAAATGTTGTTCACAAAGCTCTACTGCTCCTGAAACCTGCTTCAATGTGTTTAGAATACTCAAATTAGCTAGGAACACCTTTTCCTGAGCTCAATTTGGTCGAATTTTGCTCCAATTATGACCAAGACTGCTTTCTCCTAGAAAACCTCCTCTAAAACTGGAGGAATCTCCAGTTAACTCCTCTAAACTGGAGTTCACGCCAAATTTGGGGGGTCTGCCATAATCTCTGCCAAATTAAACTCCAGTTTAATTAATTATTAAACTGGATTAATTAAATGCTAATCTGTGATTAGCGCATTCAAGTATGCGGTTATGAAACCGTTGACCTGGTGGTTTTCGGGATAGCGGACACATGTCGTGGTCTTAACTGTAATGGTTATGTTGCCGCCGATTATGGTATGTGATGGTCGTTGTATTAATCGTGACCGATGAATGGATAGACGTTGTTGTCACCAGTTATGGTATGTGATAGTCGTTGTATTAACCGTGACTGACGAATGGATAGTCGTCGTTACCGCTGGAGCGTTCACATGGGAGGGTTGGCATGTGGGCTAGCCCTCCTAACCCCCAACCTTAACCACGTTAAACTTTATAATTTCACAATGAATGTTATGGTTAATAACTTTTGGTGTGGTGTAACGGTATGGCACGGAGTTTGTTGGGAGCAGGCCCCAGGTGTGACCCCCCAGCTTGCTATAAAACTTTATTTCACGCAATAGTTGACCTTTGGGGAGGGACATGTGGCGGCCTCCAGGCTTGCCACTTGTCCTCTCCTCATTGGTCTTCCATTAACCAATCAAAATAATCCATGTCATCACACTTACAAATCAACCACCATCTGACACATGTCGAAACCTAATTGAGTGTTGACTGACGTTGACCCTGCCCAGTCATCTACCACATCAGCAATACGGACCGGTGATTGTGTAGTGACTATACACATTTTTTTGCAAAATTTCTTTTGTTTGGCAAAGCAGACATAAATCATTATCTTCCTCATATGAACTCGATTTTCAGTGAAACAAGTTGCTTTGGGATCGTTTTGCCGAGATGGACGCGGTCATTCAGGTTTCGAGTCATTCTGAGAACTTTGATTTTTGAGTTAAATACTAAGCACCTTATCATTCCTCCCCACTAAAAGCCTTTTTTAACCCAAAAGATACTATCAATTGTCCAGCAAGTGAGGGTATAGCTTTGTCGCCTTTTTTATCTGTAACCATTTGGCTTTAGAATATTTTTGTCCCTTGAGTCCCACTCTAAGGTATTCGACATTCCCTCTCTTCGAAGTTTTGGTTCTTCTGTCAAGTATGAGATCCTTCTGAAGCTCATCAAGATATTCTGGTGATAAATCATCTATTGATGGTAGCTGAACACGCTCTTCTTGATCATCAATCAAAGTAGGCCCAAACAATCTCAAAGTCTCAACATTAACAATAGAGTATATTTTCATATAAGGAGGCAAATCTAGCTTAAATGCATTGTTACCAATATTTTCTAGAATTTTAAAAGGACCATAATGGATTGGCTTAAGCTTTTTACCTTCCGCTTGAAGTCTCTCTTTGATAATATATAACCAAACTTTATCGCCAACTTGAAATTTATAATCAACACGATGTTTGTCATGCCTTGCCTTGTAGTTGCTTTGACTTCTTTCAAGTTGTTCATGCACTATGTGATGTATCAACTGAATTTTCTCTATGAACTTCCTTGCCTTATTGGTTTTGTTGTGACCATCGATGGTGACATCTTTCTCAAAGATGAAGTCCAATGACGATCTTGGAAAGTACACAAAACATTCCTCAAATGGTGATGTGTTTGTGGAAGAATGTTTTTCCCTGTTGTATGCATGTTGTATGTAATGCAATTGTTCATCCTAGATGTTTGCTATAATATCCTCTAAGAAGATAAATGACTTTCCTGTTGACCACCTCGGTTTGTCCATCTGTTTGCAGATGAAAATTTGTACTCCTTTTCAACTTAGTGTCCATCATGTCCCACAAATGCGACCCAAAATTCCCTACAAATCGAGAATCTCGATCACTTACAATGGAAGTAGGAAGACCAAAATGAACCCAAATGTTTTGGAAGAAAATATGAGTTGTTTGTTCAGTTGTAATTTTCTTTTTACATGGTGTTATTATACACATTTTTATGAACATGTCTACAAATACATACAAGTAATTATGACCTTTCCTTGACAATGGAAGACCTCCTACAAAATCCATTGAGATACTCTCCCATGGACGTGAAGGTACCAGAAGTGGAGTGTACAATCGTAGTTTCCTATTGTTAGGCTTACTTGTTGCACACAAAGAAAACCCTCTTATAAAACAAGATACATTATCAAACATGTGTCGCCAATAACAATCCTTTGGATATTCGCTACTATCTTGCCTACACCAAAGTGTCCATCAGTGTGTGCCTCCCTTATGATATTGTTTCTTTCTCCCTGTGGAATACATAACTTGCCCAAGTGATACAACAAACTGTTACGTACATGGTAATCCAACTCTTCAATTTGGTTTCCTTGACTCAATATTGCATACACATCTTGAAAGTCATTATCATATGCATATTGCTCAATGTAACTTTCATGCAAAACATAATTATGCTTGAGTATAACAGATGAAATTACAATAGGCCTAGAAAGCATATCAGTTACCTTATTGTAGATTCCTTTTTTGTACTTGATAACCAATTGAAATTGTTGTAACAAACCAATCCATCTGAAGTGTCATGGTTGTTGCAACTTTGACTGTGATTACAAGTACTGCAATGGTTGATGATCGGTATGGCTAATGGTCTTCTTCCCCATCAAGTAGTGTTTCCATTTCTTATCACTTTGTACCAATGCGTAAAGTTCTTTGTCATAAGTGGGATAGTTAGTCACAACTCCATTAAAAATTTCAGAATGAAATGAAATGGGCTTACCATGCTGCATAAGAACTTCTCCCATGGAGTAATCACTAGCATCCGTTTGAATCTAAAATGGTCTAAGATCCAGAAGAGCCAATACCGGTGTTGAACTGATCTTTTCATTTAAAGCATCAAATTCTTTCTGTTGTACATCTCCCTAGTGGAAGAGTTTCTTGACACTAGTCAATGCATGTAGTGGTGTTGCAATGGAAGAAAAATTAGCAATAAATTTCCTCCAATATTGTGATGCCCCTAAAAAGCTTCTTACCTTTGTAATTGTATTGGGCTTGTGCCAATTTAGAATGACCTCAACCTTAGAGGGGTCTATCTTCAGTTCACCTCCTCCAACAATGTGTCCCAAATACACTAAAGAAGTCTTTCCAAATTCACACTTTGACATCTTTAAAAACAATTATTCTTTTCTCAAGACATCAAGTACTTTGTTTTCATATTGTTGAATATGACAATATCATCTAAGTAAACAATGACAAAATCATCTAGAAATGGTCCCAATACTTCATTCATAACTCTCATGAAAGTAGCTGGAGCATTTATAAAACTTAAAGGCATAACAAGCCACTCAAACAATCCTTGTCTAGTTTTAAATGCGGTTTTCCAAATGTCCTCTTTAGCTATTCTAACTTGATGATAAACACTCTGTAAGTCTAACTTACTGAAATACTTTGCATACCTTAATTGATCAATCAAATCATCAATTCTTGGGAGTGGATAACGATTCTTTCCCATGATTTTGTTCAGTGCACGAAAATCCACACACATGCGCCAAGTCCTGTCCTTCTTTGGCACAAAGAAAATGGGCGAACCACATCACGAAGTAGATGGGTGTATGATACCTTTGTTTAGAAATTCTTGAATTTGCTTCTTAATTTCCATTCTCTCCATAATCAACATGCGATACATGCCAATGTTTGCAAGTAGAACATCGTGTTGCAGTTGTATCTCATGTTGAATTCTCCTCTTGGGAGGTAACCCCTTTGGTTCCTGAAACATCTCGCCATGCTTGCTTACCACATCAAAAAAATCAGATTTTAATTTGTCATCATAACCTTCAAAATATTCATAATCAATATCATTGTTTTTCTTGATCATGAGAAGCACAAAATTTTTCCTTGAATTTACTAGTCTCTTCATCTGCCCTGCATTAACCAAAGAAATGTTTAACTTTTTGCAATGGGCTCTCAAATATACTCCAACCCGTTCTTGAGCAACAAGTATTTGTTCTCATGGTGATAAAATACTTCTTTCCTATGATACAAATATGGACTACCCAAAATGATTCCTGAGATGTCAAGTGGAACTACATCTAACTCATCTTCATCAATGAACTTTTCAGTAATGGAAAACTTGAATAAACATTTCCTTGTAACCTATAAATTTGCATTATTGACTATCCAACCCAATGGATATGGCTTATGATGAGATACAGTTTCAAGGTTAAGCTTTTTTACCAAGTCTTCTGAAATTAAGTTTTATTATGACCCGCTATCAAATAATGCATCAGTATTTGTATGATTTGAAATTACCCTTACATGGAACAATTATATTATTGATTCTTCATTTGGAGTGTTGTTCTAACTATGTGAGGAACTAGTGCTTGCAACAGCTTCTTTTCCTTTTGTGACCATGTCTGAAATCTTGGTCTCATCACTAGAATCTGATCCAAGATCATGTTGTGTGGTAGTAGTCATCTTTTGTTTTCCCTTATTGTTTTTTTCTTAGGCCTTAGTTCGAGATGTAATTTCCAACAACGGGCTTCATCATGCCTAGCTTTGGAACAATGTTGGCATATAGTTTTCTCCCCTTCTTTCTTCACACTTGAATTCTTCTTCCCTTTCCATTTTCCTCCCTTCTCTTTCTTCTTACCCTTGAATGGATTCTTCTTACTACCCTCTTCCTTAATGTTATTCCCCTTGCTTCAAGGTGCATGGCTTGCACACATACCTCATCCAAATTGCTTGGATTGAACATAAGGATAGTATGTTTTAAATAGGAATGTAAAACCCCAATATATTTCAACAATGTATCTTGGGAATTCAAGTTTACTCCTAACAATAAAGCCCTCTTTCTAAACTCCTAGGTATAGTCTTGGATTGTTTGGCCTTTAAGTTGCCTAAAATTATACCAACTCATAATGGATTTTTGCATATAGGCTAAAGGATAAAACTTTCTTTTAATTGCAGAAACAAATTCAACCCAAGAAATGGATATCTTACCATGAATTCACATTTCCTCTTGAGTCTTTTATTCCCACCATACTAATGTTGCTCCTTCTAACCTTAATGAAGCCAATTAGATCTTTATGTGATCTTCTTGAATGTTATGAATTCTGCAATAAACCTCCATTTATCGAATCCAATTGTCTAACTTTTTTGCATTCACCTCACCATTATACATGGGAAGTTCAAACTTAATGTCCAATTTGAGTAAGGGAGTTTTTTCCTTTGGGGTTTTTGAATGAGTATGGATAGCTTTTGTGGTGGAAGTGGAAGATGTTGTTGTTTGAGATGTTGAGGATGATGAATATGATGAGGAAGATGATGAAGATGGTGGAGATGGAGGAGGTTTTCCTCCATTACCCTTTGAATCCTTCTTCTCATATTTTTTATCTCCTTAGCTTCCCTCTCCATTACCCTTTGAATCCTTCTTATCATCTTTTTTTATCTCCTTAGCTTCCCTCTCCATATGGAGGCTTAGAACTCTCTCCAGCCATTCTAGTGTTCCTCTCTTCATAGAGGACTCTAACCATGTCATTTAAGTCATAGAAATATTTCTTGAATGCTTCCTCTTCTGAAAGACCTTCAGTCTCTCTTGACCCAGACATGATGGCTTTGGATTCAAGCTCAACTTCTGGTACTTCTTGTATCTCCTCAATCTCAATTGAAGGTAAAACTTGAGGTGCTTCAAGTGTAGCTGGAATTGGAACTTTGGGTGGAGCTTGTGGCCTTGTGCCTCTCCTTCTTCTAGGAATTACCTCAGGAGTTGCTACCAATAGTTTCCCTTCTTCTCGCTGCAACTTTAACCTTGTAAGCATCACAATTTTGCAACCATTAGAACCCTACTTGCACAAAACTCAAGCAATCAAGCAAATAAACCTTTTCTATGATACCAACTTGATCTATCGTTCCATGTTAGTTTTGTTGTGCTAATTTCAACTTCAGATTTATCAACAAATGCTTGTCAATTGCTTCATGTGAATAGGTTTTCTGATGTGGTTTATGAATGTAAAAAGGTAAATTTTATCAAGTTTTAGGTGAAATACATGAGAAAAATAACATGAAAACAAGTATTGAACAGAATCAATGAAAATTAAATCAAACCATCAACATGAACACTTAACACAGTGTTTTGATGAAGGAGTTCACCCCTCCTTGCCTACATCTCCTTGGTCCAACTTCCATGGCTTGGGCATCTGTATTAGCTCAATATGGAAAAAAAACAAATGTTGTTTACAAAGCTCTATTTCTTCTGAAACCTGCTTCAATGTGTTCAGAATGCTCAGATTAGCTAGGAACACCTTTTCCTAAGCTCAATTTGGTCGAATTTTGCTCCAGTTATGACCAAAATTTCTTTCTCCTAGAAAACCTCCTCTAAAACTGGAGGAATCTCTAGTTAACTCCACTAAACTGGAGTTCACACCAAATTTTGGGGGTCCACCACAATCTCCGCCGAATTAAACTCCAGTTTAATTAATTGTTAAATTGGATTAATGAAACACTAATCTAGGATTAGCGCATTCAAGTATGCGGTTATGAAACCATTGACCTAACGTTTTCAGGATGGCGGACACATGTTGTCGTCTTAACTATAATGGTTATGTTGCCACCAGTTATGGTATGTGTTGGCCATTGTATTAACTTTGACCTCCAGATTGATAACTTCCGTTACCGCCGGGGTGTTCACATGGGAGGGCTGGCCCTCCTAACCCCCAACCTTAACCACGTTAAACTTTATAATTGTGCAGTGAATGTTATGGTTAAGAACTTGTGGTCTGGTGTAACGGTATGGCATGGAGTTTGTTGGGAGCAGGTCTCGAGTTCGACCCCTTGGCCTCCCATAAAATTTTGGTGCACGCCATAACCGACCTTTGGGGAGGGACACGTGGCGGCCTCCGAACTTGCCACTTGTCCCCTCCTCATTAGTCCTCCATTAACCAATCAAAATAAGCCACATCATCACACTTACAAACCAACCACCATCTGACACATGTCAAAACCTGATTGAGTGTTGACCGACATTGACCATGCCTAGTCATCTGCCACATCAGAAGTACGGACTGCTGACTGTGCAGTGATTGTACACATTTTTTGCAAAATTTCTTCTATTTGGGAAAGCGGGCATAACTCATTATCTTCCTCATACGAACTCGGTTTTCAGTGAAATGAGTTGTGTTGGGATTTTTTCACCAAGACGGATGCGGTCATTCAGGTTTTGAGCCATTCTAAGAATTTTGAATTTTGAGCTAAATACTAGCACTTGATCACCTTATGTTTTAAAAATGAGACCGAGGACAATACCATTAAAAGTTCTATTAATGACCCCTTTGTTGTTACACACTATTATCTTGTTTATTGAGTTCTATCATGGATAAATCCAATGAGGAAGAAAATATTGATGATCCTATTATGGAAGAAATGCCTACAATCCCTAGTATTAAGAGTATTCCAGTTGAGATAGAGCTTGGAAAGGCCTTGAATACTAATCTCAATGTATACTTTGCACAAATAGATAAATCAATACAACTACTAAGAAAGTAAAAATATGATTTTGCATGGGTCTATAAGGACATGAAGGGTGTTCATCCTAGTTTATGCACTCACCATATTTATTTGAAGGTTCTCAGCTTGTCTGAAAACCTCAATGAAGAATGAACCCCGCCTTGAAAGATGTTGTTAAGGAAGAACTTCAATAAATATTTAATGCAAATTTCATCTACCCAAATTCTGACAGTCGATGGGTATCTCCACTTGTCGTTATTCCTAAAAAGAATGGCAAGTGGAGAATTTGTGTGGACTATAGGGAGCTTAATAAAGCCACTCATAAGGACCATTTTCCATTTTATTTTATTAATCAAGTCCTTTATATTGTATATGGTGAAACAAAATATCATTTCTTGATGGTTTTAGTGGCTATAATCAAATTCAAATTTCCCTTGAAGATCAGAACAAGACTATCTTCACATGCTCGTGGGGTACATTTTCTTATAAAGCCCTCCTTTTTGGAATCTATAAGGTACAAGCAACCTTCCAATGTGTTGCGTTAGGTATATTTTTTTATTTGATTAATGTATGTCTAAAAATATTTATGGATGAGTTTATGTCTTATGATGATGAGTTTGATGAATCCTTGAATAATATTGAAAATGTACTTGATTTGTATATAGACCCATCTCTAGCAGTAACAAGTGTCATATGATGATGAATGAGGGAATCATATTGGACACTATCTCTTTGTTTTGGGTATACAAGTCGATAGAGAAAAAATCAAGGTAATTTCAAATATCTCTACTCCTAAGACGTAGTAAGAGGTACACATATTTTTAGGGTACGTGGGTTATTATAGGAACTTCATAGAAAATTTTGCTAGGATTGCACCTCTTGTGCATTCCCTATTAATAGAAGATAAAGAATTTATATGGACTATAAAGTGAAAAATCACTTTTACAGAGCTCAAGAGGTGTGTAGCAGTAGATCCTATCTTGCGAGGACAAAATTGGACCCTGCCATTCCACAGATCCATGGATTCCTCTAATACATCCATTGTGGTTTTGTTGAGACAACAAGAAGAAAATAAACCTTATTTCATCTACTATATCAGCAAGAATCTAATTCCTGTTGAATTAAATTATACAGTGACAAAGAAGGAATTTATTGTTATTATACATGCTATTTATAAATTTAGGCATTATATCTCTAGTTATCAAACTTTTTTGCATACTGATCATTCTGTTATTTGGTTTTTAATAAACAAACCAGTCACTAATGTTAGGGTTGTAGGTGGTTGATGTTACTGCAAGAATTTGATATCATCATTGTAGATAGGCCTAGGACAAATAATGATGTTACTGATTTCCTTTCCATAATGCCTAAAAATGATGATAATCTGTCTATTTAGGATTCTTTTCTAGATGAATATCTTTTTTCAATTTCCACTTACTCACTTTGGTATGCAAATATCATTAATTGCTTTGCTACATGAAAGTTTTTGTAACACCTTTCTCTTAGGGAGAAACAAAATATCATTCAACAAAGTCCTCCGTATTTTTGGTTAGATGGATATCTCTTCCACACTGGTCGAATCATCAAATCAAAAGTTGTGTGAGAGAATATGAGAGACATGACATTTTAAAGTCTTTTCATGATAAGCCTTGTGGAGGAGACTTTGCAAATAGGAGAAAAGGTAATAAAGTGATTCAGATATGTTATTTTTGGCCTACGATATTCCAGGTTGTGAGAAAGTATGTACAAGGGTGTGACATATTCTAGAGGATGGGCCAACCTATCTGATTAGATGAAATGGTGTTACGGATTCAATTGGTGATTAATCCTTTTGAGAGGGATTTAGATTCTGTAGAAACAATCAATCCCCCATATCAGCAAAAGTCTTACATTTTGGTATGCACAGACTACATCACCAAGTGAGTTGAAGCTAAGGCACTTACCAAGGTTATTAAACAAGTTGTTTTAGATTTTCTATTTGAATGTATCTTTGTTCAGTACATAGTGCTAAAGGAGATAGTTACAAATCGAGGAACACAATTTACTTCTCAACTCATGCAGAAACTTGTTAAGAAATATAGGATTCATCACCAAGTTACTTCACCTTACCATCCACAAGCCAATGGGAAATTGGAAAGTATTAATAAATTACTCGTAGAAATTCTTACAAAAACTATGGCAGGCCACCATTGAGATTAGGATGAAATACTTTAGGAGGTGTTATGGGCTTACAGAATTACTTGGTGAAATACCACATGTTTTTCTCCTTGTGAACTTATGTATGGTAAGAATCATGTCTTTCCCATTGACAAGACACTTATAATTTCCTTGGAAGTGAATTTAGATCTGACTACTACACAAAAACATTGATTAGATCAGTTGAATGAATTAGGAAAAATGTGCTTGGTTGTTGTGCAAAGTATTGATATTATCCAATATTAGGCTGCTAAGTGGCATGAAAAAATTATTAAAATGAATGTGTTTCAAACAGGTGATTGGGCTCTATTGTATTATTCTAGATTTTAAGATTTTAAGAGAAATCTTTGTACCAGGGGGATAGGTCCTTATGAAGTAGATGCAGCCTTTGACAGTGGGATTGTGAGACTAACAACCATTGATGGGTAGCAAACATCCGTGTTTGATAATGGATACTTCCTTTAGTTGTAGCATAAGCCAAATTCTAAGGATTCATTTATTAACATTGTCTCAAATTCATACCTTGAATTTGTTGGTGAAAAATAAAATAAAATGTCTAATGGTGAAAACCCATTTAGAGCGTGATTAAATGAAGTGGTGACAAAAAACCAACTTGTTGGTGATCAACACATATTTCCTTTTGCAGTTACAGCCTTTTGATCTTTTTTTTGTTTCACCTGTAACTGGTTTTTTATTATTGAAGGTTTAATATTGTTACTGACACTATTGTTGACACAAAACACGGAGTTCCACTACTAATGCACACCAGATGCACCTGTCAACCACTATAAGTTGCTACTAATACAAAGTAAATTATACATGTACTTGTAGATTATTATAAGTTTTTGATATCGGACCAGACTGTATTTATACCTATTGATTACTATAATTTTTTGTTTAAGACCAAACCACATATGTACCTATCGATCACTACAAACTGTTATTGATACAGACCAAATGTATCTATATCCACTAATCATCACAAATTATTGTTATAGATACACCACATGTACCTGTTATTCTTAGCAAGATCATGATTGTCGTCAATGGTTTGTGTTGTTACAAGGGATTTTTCCAACACACAAATTATTTTTATTGTCGTGACCACATTAATATTCACCAAAGAAATTTTCCATGAATTTTATACCACGCATCTTCAGTCGAGTCAGAATTTCCCTCACAAACACCATGTCAACATGATTGGTAAGTCTACGACTGTAAACTTCTATCATTAATTCGTGTTGTTGTGACTAAGGATGGCACGACTCTTCTATTATATTGGTTGAGGGCGGAAATGAAAATTGGGCAGCGTCAAGATGAATTTCCATTAGGAAACACTCTTGCCCCAAAAGGAATCCCACCTTGCCATAATACAAATTTAAAAAAAAAAAAAAACATTCGATAAAATCTATTTGGGCAAGCACTCATAGAAAAATGTATCTAATATTATTGGGAAATTTTGAATTTGAAAGCCTCCCTCCTAATTCTAAGTCATCCTCACCAAAAGTAGGGGTTTCGATATCATCTAAGCGCCCAATTAATTAGTATAAAAATGGAATCATACAGTGAGATCATCAAAAAGAGATTGAGTAGCATCTTTGAGATCTATAATGAAGTTTGATACCTCAACAAAGGCTCAAATAAATAAGGTTCGCGTGTAATTTTTTTACTCATATTTGTCATTGTCAAGGCTGCTTCTATTTTATATTTAGTGACATCGCATTGGATCATTGCCACTCTGTATTTTCTATCATGGATCAAAGTGTAAAACAATTTTTTCTTGCTATATATATTTGTGGCATTGACCTCACTATTATACTACAATAGGATCTCAATATCATTATGATTCTCTCACATTGGCACTCGGATCGCATCATTGTGTATGGTATGGCACTCACATCACATCGTTGTGTATGGTACGACACTTGCATCACATCATTGTGTATGGTATGGCACTCAAATTTCATCATTGTGTATGGTATGGCACTCGCATCACTTCATTGTGTATGGTATGGCACTCACATCGCATCATTGTGTATGGTATGGAACTCACATCACATCATTGTGTATGGTATGGCTCTCACATCGCATCTTTACATATGATATGGCACTCACTATGTATGGTATGGCACTTGCATTGCATCACTACATATGGTATGGTCTCATATTGTATCATTATATAAAAAGGTATCATGTGGCATTGCTTTACGGTATCTCTATACACAGAATGGCATAAATCTAAGAGAAATCATCATATGTATTATAATCATATGCATCACTCTATATCATGTGTAATTGACATTTGTATGCATCGCTCTCTGTGTCGTATTTGGGATCAAATATTCAGCGAGGTAACATTACAATGGTATTGCTACTGTGGCTTATTATGATAGTTATTCAGTACTATATTGTGGTATTTTCACAATGGTATATTGTGGTGGTTCTACAATGGTATAATATGTTATCTCTTCAACAGTGTCATTATTGTGGTAGCTCTAAAATGACTATATGTTATCCTCTATAGTGACAATATATTCTTCTTGGAATTTCACAGTGGTTCATGATAAGTAATATATATAACAGTGACTTTGATAGTGAGGCATACTCTTGGACAATGACTTGAATTTAGAGGACATTGGATGAAATACATTTTTTGACTTGGGATGACTCTAACTTTAGATAAAACTATGAGCTTTGAATTTGGAAATAACCATATACATGGAACCTTACACTTTCAGTATGATCTGATGATGACATTATGTCTCATGACGTATATTCTCAGTTGTGGTAGTGACCTTGCTCTTGTCAATGATAATGTTTCTCGAGATAGTGATATGGCAGCACCTCTTTGGAAGTCAAATCACAACCAAAGTTGTGAACTGACTTGAGTAGGCCCTAGGTGGCTTGATGTGTTTTATGTTTTTCATTATAGATGTACTTTGAATCTCAGCTATACAATTGATGAATATCTAATAGAAGAAGAATTTGGATGGGTTTTCTCCCCTTTTGAGATTTTGTCCTAGTCTCTAACCTAAATTATGTTGTCCTTATTTGTGCATGTTTTTATTTTGTTGTTCCTTTTATATGTTCCACTACATATTGAATTTATTGTTCTTTCTAATTAATTTTTAATGATGTTAAGATTTATGTGGGGTGAATGTGATATATGGAAAAGTTAAAATTGCAATTATATAAAGCAAAGAACAATATAGCCTTATGAAAACTTAATAGACAACCATCATTTCCAAGTTGGGGGGGTGGATGTGTACCGTACTATTGTATGGTGCACCATCAATATCCAATTTGGCAGGTGAAAATCAAACCATGTATTCATAATGTCATTTGTCATTTTGTCGTTGTTACTACGATGAAATTTGATATGACTATAATTTTTGAAATCCCTTGAATCATATGTACCACTTCCCAATTATGGCATAAAAAACTAACTTATAGCCTAACATGACTAAAACTTTCCAAATCCAGTGAACTCAGCATTCTCCTTTCAACGGGCATTTTCTCGAAAGAGTTTTGCACCTGTAATAGCTTCTTTGGCAATCAGAATCCATGGGTGAGTAGTAATCCGACATGAACTAGACTTTATTGATTCCTGCTCATGGGATATTCTAGGCTATAGTGTGGGCGACATATTTTAACAAGTTTTGAGGGTTTAACGAGCAAATTTCTTTAGAATTTGCATAAAATTTGAATGCGCAGGGTTCGATGGTAAGGGGAGTACAAATTGTTGTTACATAAGATGTTATTTCCAAAGTAACAATCCTACCTCAAACAAGATTATGCTTTTTTAGCAATAAAATTGCAACTCCAATGGCCAAAGCTACATTTGTACAAGAAGGTGAGGAGATAAGATAGAAAGGGAGAGGATTGGATAGAACTTCTTGTCCGCATCCCTATGAATATGTAGATTACATCATTCAAAATTTTATAACCTATGAAGGACGCTTTGGGGTTATTCTTAATTACCACTTCCAACTATTGGAACACCTACATAACATGCAATTAATCAACATGCCCTACTATCTTTAGAAATCATTACAAAACATGGATGATGTTATTTGACATGCCAAACACTCAGAAACATGTGTGACCAATAATGGGTTGATATAAGTTGATTATTGTTTATTCACTGGAACACCAGGGTAGTACATGGGCAAGGTTGCTAGCAGGTGCAAGAGTCTCATCTCAGGAAGAGGAAGAAGATATTGAGTCAGAGGAGTGAGATGAACATGTTAAAACAGAGAAGGAAGAACCTAGTAGAAGAAGTGTTTCCTCTGTTGAGAAACTTGTTTGAATCCCTCAGGAGGAAGTCCCTACAGAAACTTATCATGTTGATACACCATCCAAAGACTCTTGAAATGAAAAATGAATGCATCTTGAAACACCAGTAGATGTCTCCAGTCGACACTCTGAAGGTTTTGAATATGGAGCATGCCCTGTTGAGGAAGAACATCCCCCACAAAATGAGTTTAAGAAAATTTCATTGAAGAAGCTTATGGGAGGAAGATTCCCAAGGAAAAGAGTCAAATTAATGTTACATCATCATATGATCCATCATCTGAGACCCTCGTTGTTACTAAAGAATTGAAAAATTCAAAGGATTAGACCAATGAAGATAAAGAAGATGAATTATAGCAAAACAAGGTGATGACCCCCCACCTATTAAGTTTGTGTTAAATTATAGCAAGAAACAGATTCATTTGACTTGTGCCTTAGTCAAATGGAGAAATTTGAATTTCCACATCAACAGGATGACTTGAATTGAAGTTAGCAGGAGTGACATGGCCAAGTCACTTAAATAAATCAGCCAATTCGATTTTGTGGGTTAGAAGTAGAGTTGTGCATGAGTTGATTGCTAAAATCTAGCAATCTAGTGGAGTTCTGGTTAGTGAAACTCGATTATCTGAGCTCTAGTCATGAATAGATTCAGTTGAGTAGTTTTAATTGTTGTTAACTCATTGATATCTCAGTGAACTAGTCAATTTACTAAAAATATCCCTAGGCATGCATTCAATTTGAACTGCCTAGTTGAGTGGAGGGAAAAGGCATAATTATTTTTATTATTGTATACTAGTGAGTGTACATAGTTTTCATGTAGCAGGTGAGGAATTCTCTTAGGATTGCGTAATAAAATAGGATCTCTTCCTATTCTTTAGGAGGAGGAATTGCACAAGGAAATAGGAGGAAGTTGGAGGCTTATTTTGGCTAAGTGTTGGTCAGAGCAAGAGTAGGAGATCAGTATTGTAGTGCAGGTTGAGATTCAAGGATTAAAGTCGTCATTGTAATTGATCATTGTATCATCTGATATAATACAAACAAAGAAGGGGCTTTTCCTAGTTGGGTTCCCCAGTACAAATAGTGTGTTTTATTGAATGCTTGCATGTGTTTCTATTGTATGTTTTCCTTTTTGTAGATTCAGCAGAAGAATTTTTTGTCTACTTTTTTCAGTCTGAATATTCATTAGCAGCTGCAAATTTTGAGATATTTACACATGGTATTAGAGATATTGAAAACTACATAGAAACCAAGATCTAAATCAATCTCTCAAGAAATTTTGAATAACATATTTGTGGTGCGGGAATTCGAGTGCAGGAACAATGTATTTCAATCGATTGGAGGGAACCTCAGATTTTTGTGCTTAGAAATATAGGATTCAAGTTGTATTGGACGATAATGTATTATTAGAGTACAAAAAAATAGATATTCCAAAACCAACAACATCAGATAAACAATAACTTGCTCAATGGAAGAAAGACACAACAAAAGCCAAGAGGACTATTCTAGAGGGAGTCAAAGATCATGCGGTTTCAAACTTGCATGGAAAGGAGACTCCATTTGCAATGTGGAAAACTCTCATAGATCTATTCCAAAGCAGCAGTGATGCCAGGAAATTTTCATTAAGTGATAAGCTCAGGATCATTTGAATGGAAAAAAATGAAATTTTTGTTCAAGAGCTATCCAGATCCACTCAGGTCGGATATGAGCTTGGAGGAGTTGGAGAAAATGTGCCATCATCTAAACTTGTGAGCTTAGCACTCCTTGGTATACCAAATTCCTGGAACAACTATCAAGATTCAGTTAATTTAAGAGACAAGCTCCTAGATTGGGAGAGACTTTGGTTTGGCTTGGTGCAAGAGCAGATCAAAAGAAACACTAGAGATGGTGTCACATCTATAACTGATGTGGAAGAAAACTTTTCCTTGGCAAGAAAAGGAAAGAAGGTCCAAGGCAAAGCAGAATCTAGCCAGAGCTATGGCAAGAAGAAAGACCTCAGTAAAATTAAATCTGTTCACTGTCGTGAATATGGACACTATACAACCAAGTGTCCACATAATAAATCTAGTAAGGAGCATGCAGTAGCAGCAACAGGAGATGCTCTCACATCATAATTTGAATTGGATTTCACCCTCATTTCTTGCATGTAAATCACAGTAAGAGGGAGTGAGTGGTACCTAGACTATGGTGTTTCATTTCATATGACAAGAAATGAGGAGTTCTTTAGCAGCCTAGATGAGAAGGACCTACAATTTCCCATAGAGCTTGGAGATGATGGAATGTATAGTACCAAAAGGATTGGCACTATCACCTTTAAGAGGGAGCCAAGCTCCCATCTTCACCTAAAGGATGTAAGCTATGTGCCTGGTCTGAAGAAAAATCTAGTTTCTTTAGTTGTACTTGAAGATAGGGGACATGATGTGGTGTTTAGTAGAGGGAAGGAACATATGAAGCATGTTGCTACTGGAAAAGTAAAACAAATTGGTGTTCGAGTTAAAAATATCTAGAAGCTAGAGGTATATTTTTCCATGTATGCATCCATACCTATAGGAGTGAGGTGGGGTGATGTAGAGCCTTAGTCCCACAACTGCAAAGATTTGGGAAGGGTCCATAAGAGAGGAGAAATATTTGCAGTATACTCTTCTCATGGATCATTACCCTTTCTACAAGGGCCCATATTATTCAGTAGAAGAAGGATCAGTTTCAATTGATGCATTCAGATCTTGAGCGATAGTTGCAGGCTAGTAATAGTCAGAGACTCAGGAGACAGTTGCATCTCAAAGACATAGTTGATTAAGTGTTTTGGATGCTTCTCAGTTGCAGTTGTTGTTGAAGAAACTACAATAGTGAGAGGGAGTGTTAATTGTGTTATAGTACATTCCTAAAGAGGAGTAGGATTGGGGTTGTTCATAAACCTTTTCTTGCTAAGAGGGAGTGTTAAATTGTAGCAAGAAAATGATTCATTTGACTTGTGCCTTAGTCAAATGGAGAAATTCGAATTTCCACATTAGTAGGAGGACTTGAATTGTAGTTAGCAGGTGTGACATGGCTAAGTAACTTATATAAGTCAGTCAATTCGAGTTTGTGGGCTAGAAGTAGACTTGTGCATGAGTTGATTGTTAGGATCTAGCAATCTAGCGGGGTTATAGTTAGTGAAACTCAGTTATCTGATCTCTAGTCATGAATAGAGTCAGTATGAGTTCAGCTGAGTAGTTGTAACTATTGTTAACTCATTAATCTCTCATATAACTAGTCAACTTACTGAAAATATCCCTATTCATGCATGCAACTCTAATTTCCTAGTTGAGTGGAGGGAAAAGGCATAATTATTTTTATTATTATAAACTAGTGAGTGTACATAGTTTACATGTACCAAGTGAGAAATTCTCTTGGCATTGTGCAAGAAAATAGGAGCTCTTCCTATTATTTAGGAGCAGTAATTGCGCAAGGAAATAGGAGGAAGTTGGACGCCTAATTTGGTTAAGTGTTGGTCATAGAAAGCAGGAGACCAGTATTGCAGTGTGGGTTGAGCTTCAAGGATTGAAGTTGTCATTGTAATTGGTCATTGTCTCATCTGATATAATACAAACAAAGGAGGGGTTTTTCCTAGTTGGGTTCCCCAGTAACAATATTGTGTTCATTGTGATTGAATGATTGTGTGTGTTTCTATTGTATGTTTTCCTTTGCACAGATTGAATAGAAGAAATTTGTGTCTATTGTTTTCAGTCTGAATTCATTAGCAGCTCCAAATTTCGAGTTATTTCTATAGTCTAAGTTTGATCCTTTGTCTCAACAATTTAATGATTTAAGAAAAGAAAATGAAAATTTAAGAAATCGATTTGATATGCTTGAGGAGAAAATTCTATTTAAGAAACAACTAGGGTTAGAAACGCCAATTGAGGTAGTGGAAATGGTAGAGACACCCTCTGAAACCAATAAACTAGGAAGCCATTATGAAAAGTGTGTGGGGAGCTTTTTGATTAATTTGGTTATGCAAATGAATAAATTCAGAAGCTAATGATTTTTCAGTGGGAGTACAAGTATAGGTTCAAGTGGAGAGTGTAAAATTTTGGGTTGCACCACAAGAACCTATTTACAATATTGAGAACGAGTAATTGAAACAAAGTAGCCTAAGAAGTTTGAAGCTACACCACAAGAACTTGTTGACAACACTGTTGTCACATAAGGACCAGCAACTGAAGCAAATCGTCCTAAGGGGAATAAAAGCGTTGATACAAAATAACCTATCGACGATACTGCTACTACACAAGAACCAGTAGTTGAGGTAGCTCAACCAAAGGAAATAGGAGAAGAATTGAAAGAATGGGAGAATCTGCAGGAAACTAATGAAATCATTGTTGTGACAATAGTAAAAATAGTAACAGCAGTGGAGGCAACACAATCAAAGTCTGAATAGCATGTAGTTTTGGTATTTTTATTTGATGAACTAAGCAAATGGAAATGATTGGCGGCCTCATTGCAAAAAGAATTGATCCCTTTGAGTGAGCATGGTAAAATTGTCCACAATCTTAAGAGGGCTTTGGTCAAAGAGTTAATACATCTAAGATTAAAGTGGGATAATATCCAAGAGGAGAGGAAGAAGGAAGAAATGCAAGTGAAGGAGTTACAAGAGAAATTTTGGTTGTTAAAAGAGGACAAAGAACAAATTTATGACCTGGCACTTATGCATTGAGTTGTAGGAGACTTTCTCCTTCCTATCCTTTGTTCTTACAAGAAAAACTAGTCCTCTTTAGATTAATAGTAGTAAAGAAGCAAAGATTGTATAAGATGATTGATTTCAAAACCTTCCTCAAGACATTTTAGCAAGCTAATTTCATGGAACATCGCTTGTGTGAGCTATACCTACATGAGTATGTTTGTTTTGGAGAGAAAAATTTTAACTTTTCACCTTATTTAGGAAAAATCCAGTTGAGGGATTTCGCCTCTTTTGTGCATAATCAATTCAACTAGAAAGTAGTACACGATACCGTAACAACAAACTTGAAAGTCATGCCATTATATATTTGAAATGAGCTAGGATATTTTGATGGAGTAGTAATAGCATATAACATAATTTTACACTGTCCAAAGGTAAAGGCACCAGGTGATGAAAATTAGAAATAAGCCTCCTAGAACGTTGTTCCAGAAGTATTGAATTGATAATACAAGATGCATTAGATAGGAGCAGGCTAAGGTGGGAAGAATTTGATGAAAAGCTGAGAAACGATGACCCTTATTCTTTCAAAAACTTTGTGCATGTGCTTTCTCGAACCCCTAAGTATTTAGACAATATCAAGAGATGTGCGCCCAAGTGACTCTGGCTAATATTCAAATTTCCATTAATTTGCTTCCCTATATTCAAGTATCATTATTCATATCAGTTAAGGTCAATAGACATGAAATGTGGTGGTTGGAGTTGATCATCTCTCGCAAATACAGAGCCCCCACAAATGATATAGTAGCAACTTATAATTTTTTTGAACTACGTTCATAACACACATCAAAGTCTGATTAGAAAGGTTTGCATGAGGACATGTAGTTGCTTCAGTTGAGGGGAGATGTTGGGACATGGAATTGGCACACTTTTTGCACCCATTTTTCCTTTATTTCTCACCATTTTGACCTTGATAGCCACATATTGTTACTCTATTAATCGTATTTTACCAATGTACGCTTCTTCCCTATGTCGCCTTAATTTATTCAACTTAACTTATATTTTGATAAGAAGTTGATTGTTTTAGATGATTTTATTAGGAAAATTTACAAAGGGATATTTCAAGAAAGCTTGGCTCACTGAGATGATGTTGCAGAGATAACATGTTTCTCCCAATCTTTTCTTGTTGATTCTAGAACAAGGACCTTGCTGATACTATTGATATTGTGTTGATACTATGTCTTTCAGATGCTCTGTTTTTCCAACGATGGTAACGGTGGTCAAGTTGGGATGTCCTCCGTGATGGTCAGCATTGACCATTGTGCCAGCAGAGAAAAATACTTATTGATAACATAGCCAAAGTTAGCTAATATAGTTATGATTTCCAATTGTTGGCCTTTCATTATTTGGAAATATTGTTACAGTCTTGTTTATTCACAGTAAATTTTTGTAATATGTTATGTAAGGTTCCTAACTTGGGAAACAGGAGATTCTCTTAGCCACTTATGTTTTAAAGATAGATATGATGTAATCTCTAAGAGGAAGAGCCTTCTACCTCGCAAGGTGATGAGGCTCATCAATGGGTAAATTATATGGACCTTAATGCCACTCTCCAGCTTATTAAAGTCAACTTTTCTCACATTTCCTTACATGTTTTGTTATATTTTTCTTAGTGAGAAGGGTAAAGATGAGATGTAATGTCTTGTGGTCTAATGTACATTGATTGCAGTTTTTGAGCAAATTTTGGCTAAATAAAGTGCAGGAGCTCAAATTATACAAGAAAGAGGGGATTTTAGAAGATTGGATCTCCTCCTTAACTCCTCACTCACTCGAATATTCCTCCACCAGATCTCATCAGCTCGGAGTAACAAGCAACTGAGCCATTAAGATCATTGCTAGCCAAGCCAGTGATAGCTGAAGAAAAGTTGATCTTCAGTTTGGGAGCCAATCCCCCCTAAATTTAAGGAAAGTTGTTGGTAGCTTCGGTTGTATAAATAATAAGTCATAGAGCCTCATTAGGATTCGACCTTTTTTTATTGTAGCCAAGAGGCATTTTTGAGCTAAGACATTGTGATTGATGACTCTAGTGAATTTTTTATATTTTAATGAAAATGAGAACAATTCCCTTGATATAGCACTGAGTTGACTCAGAGGGTTGAAGCTCTTGGTTTAGGGCCCAACCCTAGCAATAGAGGTTCCTCTTCTTGTACATGTATGCTTAGATTACATTCATAGTTAGTTTTTGAAGTGATTTTGGTTTTGTTAATATGCAAGTATTTGGATGATTAATTAGTTTGCTTCCATTTGTCTATAGTTAGATCAATGGTATCACAGTGACAGAAGGAACTCCAAAAATTCTTGTGATAGTGGCTTTCACCTCATCTCCCTTATGGGATCATGACTTGAGGGTTCCATTCACACATCCCAAAAATAGATTTCTCGTTTTACTGCATGATCTAGGGTTTCTTGATGGATAGGCCATTATCTTTGAGTTCTTAGGATTATTTTCAATTGTCATTTTGATCTCTTGAGTATTGTTATGGTGTAACAACACTTCCATTCGTGAACTTAGCCACTAGATGATAATAACTGTGTTTTCTTCCATTTAATAAATCTTTTCCAAGTATAAATGAATTTGTGCATAAATGAAGACCAAAGTGTATGTTGTCGTGGGAGCTTCTAATTTTTAGGGAGATCTCATCTCATTTTCCTCATCCAAGCCCTATCCACCCATGTTGCCAAAGTCCATTAAACCCTAAATCTGAATTCTTGTTTGGTAAGTAAAATTGCTATTTCCATTGAGAAAATCCACCCATCTTGAAGCATCTCACTGAGCCTTGGATAGTGTTCACCTCCTCCATGCCTTATTTCTCCATTAGATACCCTTCCCACACTTCATTCTACCTTTCCTACCATCTCCTAAGCTTTCGGCTTGTTTCCTGTGGTAAAGCAGGGCATCCTGTAGTAGAACTATGACATCTTGTAGTAGTACTGCAGGAAACCCTATAGCAGCGTGTTTTGATCCCGAATTTAGAAAAATTGTTATTTGAGCTTAGATTAGGCCTCTACTTGGCTTCCATACCCTTGAGACTAGTCCATATCTTCCCCTCCATACCTGTCTCCCCTGCCAAAGAACAAGTGAAAATTAGCAAGTTCATTCATAAAACTAAAACATCTAAAAATGACTTTTTCTACAATTTCTAAATTAGCATATGCATGCCACAGTCATAATACTTCTTAGATCCGATTCCACGCGCAATTAGTCTAGATCATCACACGTTATAAACAGGGTTAAGCTAGGTTTCTTTTGTAAGCAAAATGTGTAAATGTGTAGCTAGATGATTTCATGTCACTTTATAGCATCTTCTAATTCAGTTTTTCATTCCTTGAAGTAGAAAGCATTCCTTTTCTTTCATTAAAGATAATTTTCCCTTCTCCATTTGGTAGTTAGACTTCTTGTAGTCAATAGAATATTGGTTTGAGAAACCCTAACGGACTATTTCCCGAGTTGAAAAGTGACAAGAGTAGACCATTACATCTACTGTGTATTCAGCACTATCACTTCCAAGTTTGTACCAATCTCAGGTTGATGAAGTAAATTTGGTAGCCCCAGAAGTTGCAGCATTCTTGTTGCAATACTGGCACTCATCACTTTTTGGCATTGTTGTTGGGAGGTGTCTAAGTAGATGTGATTTTTTCTTTCTTTCTTTCCTTATTTCTTTTAGCAAATAGTTACAATCTTTTTCTTTCTTTCCAATTCTGCAAATAGTTCCATTCATCAAGTAGTTGCAATTTGGTTTCTTTTTCTTTCCATTCTGCAAGTAGTTCTAAAAAAAACCTAAAAAAAGAAAAACAAACTCCTTTCATGGCTCATAGGAGTAGAGACAACTTAGGGAAATTTTTGCTAAATACCCCCACCACATCAAACAACCAACATTTCCTCTTATTTGGTGGTTGTTAGCTAGAGGACCCATTAGGTGAACAATCAAAGATTTTTTAAGAGACTATCGAGGAAGAACAAGATACCATTCCACCAACTTACACCATGGTTGAGAATAGAAATGGGATTGGAGACAAAGAAGGAGTTGAGAATAGAGTTGAGGGTGCTTTTCCCATCAGAGAAGCTAATGGGGATACTAGGATGAAAAACATAAGCCCCTCTGCCCTTCCTCACTTTCATGGTCTTACCTCAGAAGACCCGGATACCTTTTTGTTCGAGTTTGCTATCATATGCAGAACTTATGATTACACCTCTGATGACCAGAAGTTGAAATTGTTCCAATCCATTCTCAAAGATGTAGTCGTGCGCAAGTTCATGGGTTTACTGGGGACAACATCACCACTTGAGCTCAGATGCAACAAGCCTTCAAAAATAAGTATAGGGACTACTGCAAGTCCAAAGATACCAAAGAGGAAATTTTTAGAATGACCTTGGGACATGATGAATCTTTAAAATATTATAAGGAAAGATTCCAACTAAGCTACAAAAGGACCAGGTGCACCCTTAATCCTGAATCGCTTAAGCTAGTTGTTCTTATGGAGATCAGGGAAGATCTCCTAGAAACGCTAAACATGTTGGCAGGAGGGGAAATCTATCAATTACCCTATGATGATATCAAGACAGTTTTCAGGAATCATTCTAGGGCAACTAGAAAGAAGGGTAGGGCTAGTCAAGCTTTGGCCAGTTCATCCTCCTCCAACACATCCATAAAAAGTGAAATTGGGAACATGTTGGAAGACTTTAAGAGTGGAATGTTGCATACCCTTGCTCTACAAATGGACACCATGCATATCAAGAGGAATCAGGAGGAAGCGAAGAGAGCCTTAGTTGTATTCTGCCCTAGATGCACTAGGAGGCACCCTAGGAACAAATGTCCATTAAATATTATAGAATTCTACTTGATCTATGAATAAAAACACTCCACAGACAAGTGTCCTTCTCTTCCTAGACTAAAAGTTGTGTATCAAGGAACTAAAGGGGTGACTAAACAACTCTGTTATATCAACCAAAGGAGGCCTCAAGGACCTCGACCATACCAGCAAGGCATGCAAGAGGCATCCTATTCATATTACAAGCCTAACCAGAATACATATGTTCCCCCTTGCTACCCTCATGATCATCCTTCACGGTCCACACCTTCTCCCTAGTCTTTTGTAGCTCAATACCATTCCCAGTCTGCCAACCAACCATTTCATCCATATGCTCCTCCACAACCTCAGTGGAATGCGCCATCCCATGGGTGGATACCCCCCTACAACCAAGCTCCAGCTTTACTCACTCCACCTCCATCTCAACCACAGCTCCTACACCTTACTCCACCTAAGCAACATCAAATGTTTGCTCAACCAAATCCGAACTCGAACAACAGACAGGCATAGCAGATCTATAGTGGAGAAGCATCCTACCTACCTATGTTGTGTAAATTCAAGAAATTAACCTCAGGTTTGGAAGAGTGCTTCCGGATAATCAACCTCCATCTCCATCTGAGGAGGGTGAAGAGGAAAAGGAGGAAAGTTTCCCTCAAGAAAATCCACCTCCTTTTCTTAAGAGATTAACCTAGCTTGTCCTGCACACACTAGAAGAGACTGAACTTCTAGGTGACTTTAAAAACCTATGTGTTAAAATCTCACTTCTCCATGTCATCAAGGATGTCCCCATCTACAACAAGTTAATCAAGGAGAAGTGTTTAAAACATCCGAGAAGGTGAAACAAAGATACCCCTACCATTAATGTCATTGGACAATTGTCTGACTTAGTGTTGGGGCAGGTGATTTGCCCAAAGTATCTAGATCCTAGAAGTTCTGTGGTAGATGTACACATTGATGGCATCATTGTCCCCCATACCTTGATCAATCTTTGGGATGCCATCAATGTGATGACTAAAGAGACTCTGCTTAAACTGAATCTCCAGGGATCATTAAGAAAGACCACAACATTCTTGCAGCTTGCGGACAGATCCACAATATCTCCTGAGGGAGTTGTTGAGGATGTGATGGTCTCCATTGATTCTTAGGAATACCCTACTGAATTCTTAGTTCTCCAACATAAGACCAAGTTCAATGGTTATCCTCTCATCCTTAGAACTCCATGGCTAGCCATTGTCGATGCTTACATAAGTTGGAGGGTTGGGAATATAACCATTAAAAATGGGAATTTGTCCAAACAATTGGTCTTGTACCCTCCTGCTCAACCATCTCTGGAGCATGACTTACCTTTATGGTTAGAAGAGGAGGAAGAAGATGAAGTCTACTCTTCCCCAATATGTACCCTAGATGCTACTATAGGAGGGGAGCAACCTGATGAAGATGAATTGATTGAAAAAATCCTCCATAATCAGCCCCCCAACACCATGTCTCTTGAGGAGTTAGTGAAGAAAGTTGAAGATGACCCTTGGACTGATATATTCCTACTTGACTCAATCCCTGCTCATGTCAAGCTAATAGAATTTTGCCCAAAAATAACATTGAAAATCAACCCCTCTCTTTGTACATCAGGAAGAGGAGTTATCTCACATGTTAAGGAAGCATCTAGATGCTTTTTCTTGGAGTTAAAAGGAAATGACGGGAGTTCACCCTTCGGTGTGTACTCACCACATTTACATCATGTAACGCTGCAAGCCAATGCATCAACCTTAGAGGAGAATGAACCCAACCCTCAAGGATATAGTCAAAGAATAATTGCTCTGGTTCTGGTTCTAAAGAAAAATGGAAAGTGGAGGATCTGTGTGGATTACAGAGAGCTAAACAAAGTAACAAAAAAGGACCATTTCCCTCTACCTTTCATTGACCAAGTATTATATGATCTGGAAGGAAAGAATTTCTTCTCCTTCCTGGATGGATTCAGTGGTTACAATCAAATCCAAATCAGCCCAGAGGATCGGGATAAAACCATCTTCACCTATCCCTGGGGTACCTTTTCTTATATGGTTCTTCCTTTTGGTTTATGCAATGCCCCTGCCACTTTTCAAAGGGCAGTCCTAAGCATCTTTGCAAAGCTAGTCCATGACTCTATGGAAATTTATATGGATGATTTCACCCCTTATAGGTGTGATTTCCTGGAGGCTCTCTCTAACTTGGGAAATGTATTAAATGAATGCATTGAAATGAACCTATCCCTTAGTCTCGATAAGTGTGAGTTCTTGATGACTGCAGGCACTGATCTAGGTCACTCAATATCCCACGAAGGACTGCAAGTAGACCCAAACAAGATAGCTATCATGAAGAGGGTCCCTACTCCTCAGAATCAGAGGGGTGTCATAATTTTCTTAGGCCTAGTTGGATACTATATGAGATTCATAAAAAGACTTCAGCAAGGTAGCCTCACCTTTGTTTGGGCTATTGCCCAAGGACTCCGAATTTTTATGGTCAGAAAGTTGCCAAGATGCCCTAAAAACCCTAAAGGACAAGTTGACTACTACACCTATACTCTGAGGCCCAAATTAGGCTCTTCCTTTTCACATGTATGTTGATGCCTCTGACAAAGCTATAGGAGCAGCTTTGGGCCAAATAGATGACAAGCTACACTATGCCATTTACTTCATCAGCAAAAATCTGTCCAAAGTTGAGTTGAACTACACTGTCACTGAAAAGGAGCTCCTAGCTATTGTCCATTCCCTGAACAAATTTGGACATTACATTACTGGTTACCATGCCTTTGTACATACCGACCATGTTGCCACTAAATATTTGATGAACAAACCTAATGTGAATGCCTGAATTATTAGATGGTTACTTTTGTTACAACGGTTTGATCTAACTATTATTGATAAGCCTGGAAAAGAAAATGTAGTTGCAAATTTTTTGTCCAGATTGGATTTTCCTACATGTGAGGAAGGAAGGAATGGTGGATGACCAGCTTCCATATGAGTATTTATTCGCCATTTTATCTCTTTGCTGACATAGCCAACTACTTAGTAGTTGCATAGTTCCCTCCAAATTTGTCCTCCAAGGAAAAGAGCAAAATTATAAGGAAAATCACCCCATTCACTTCGACTGGGGGTAATCTCTTCAAGTTGGGCCTAGATCAAATTCTGATAAGATGTGTCAGGGAGGAGGAATTTTTTGACATCCTTCTGGCCTGCCATGATGAGCCTTGTGGAGGTCACGTTGCAGTTAAAAGGACAGTCTTCAAGGTACTACAAGCTGGCTATTATTGGCCCACTCTCCATCAAGATGCAAGAAGATATACCAGCCAATGTGATCAGTGCCAAAGAATGGGGAAACCTACTCCCAGGGATGAAATGCTTTTGCAACCTCAAGTGACCTTTGATCCATTTGACAAGTGGGGCATGGATTTCATTGGGCCCATTGATCCTCCATCAGGACAAAAAAAGTGCATCATTGTGTGCACTGACTACTTAACAAAGTGGGCTAAAACCAAAGCTATCAAGGTAGCCACAGAAGAGAAAGTGGTTGAGTTCTTGAGGGAGAATGTGTTTGATGCCCTAGACAGCTAGTCATTGATCAGGGCACTCAATTCACCTCACACATGATTGAGAATATGTTAAGCCAACATAAGATCAAGAACATGAAGTCCACTCCTTACCACCCTCAGGCCAATGGACAAGTAGAAGTCACCAACAGAGCATTGGAAAGCATTCTAACAAAAGTGGTGAGCAGCAGCAGGAAGGATTGAGCTAGTAGACTAGTGGAGGCCACTTGGGCCTACAATACAACTTGGAAGACAACCACTGGCTTCACCCCTTATGATTTGGTCTATGGGAAGAAGGCTTTGCTCTCCATTGAGTTTGAGTACAACACTTTAAGGATGGCAGTACAGTTGGATCTAGATGTTACAAGGGCACATCAAGAGAGGCTTCTCCAACTCAATGGGTTAGATGAATTAAGTATGCAGGCCCCCTTACACATAGAGGTGACTCAAGTACAGAGGAAGGTCTTGCATGACAACAATATCATAGACAAAATGTTTCAAGAAGGTGATTGGGCTTTGTTGTATGACTCCAGGTTCAAATATTTCAAAGGCGAGTTGATGACCAAATGGTTGGGCCCATATGTGATAGAAAAGTGCCATGACAACAGGGTTGTCCAGATAAGAACCATTGATGAAGAAGGTATCCCCTTGCTTTTCAATGGGTATAGATTGAAAGTATACAAAAATCCTTTCTTAAAGGAGGAGTTCATCATTAGTATCAATAAGGCAGTAATGGTGATTGAAGGAGTCTCGGCTTCCACCTCACCAAATTCTTAAAAACTATTGAATCTATGAAAAAAAACAATAAGAAACCTAGGTGAAAACCTCCATGAGGCACCTGAGGCCTACTTTTGGGTTGAAAACCTCATTGCAACGGCCCAAGAGTGAAAAAAAAAAAAGGAAAAATAAAAAATAAAAGACCCATGGGTGAAAACCTCCTTTGAGGCGCCTAGGGCAGACAACCAGGATGAAAACCTCCTTTGAGGCAACATGGTTGTCTTTCAAAAAAAAAAAAAAGAGAAAAAACACAAAAATAATGGCATGGACCTCAAACCTTCCCACTCATAACAATTCTTGTTTTCTCAGGTTTTCAAGAAGATAATGGACACAAAGATCAAGGGGGCACAAGCCATGAAAAACCCCATGTTTTTCCTCATTCATTTCATCTCCTCCATGGCCCCCATGTTTATTCATCCATACTCATCTCTAACCATATAAAAATCCAATTTTCAAGCAATTTTGTGACTTCTACAAGATTTCTTGTAGTTACTACAGGGGTTTCCTATAGTACTACAAGAAGTCTTGAAAATCTACAGAAATGGGATTCTAATGGAAAAATCATGATGCAGACATATTTTGGATGGAAAAAGGAGGTCATTGACTTCACCACATCTCAACCAACACCCTTTCATGACCATATCACCCTCTGTGTCCGTCAAAAAAATCTACTTAGAAGAAAAAAAATTATAGAATAAAATAAAAAGGAAGAAGAAACAAAGAAATATCAAAGGGGCTTACCACCAGCAATCTACCTCTCCTACCACTCCATGGCCACACCTTCCACTCCCTTCAATATCTATTCACCCTCCAAGCAAGAGAAAGACCATAGAAATTCAAAAAAAGGTAGCTACAGGATTTCCTGTAGTACTATAGTAAACCCTGTAGCAACGTATTTTGAAGCAGCAGCAGTCTCCAGGTTCATCATTCAGCACCCATGCATTAGAGAATAGTAGAACACCTGCAGGCACTATGGCACCACTCCAAAGCTCGGCAGCAATAGAAGAGGACAGCACCTGTGCATCACAACAAGAAGACAACTTATCAGTAGAATAATATCAACAAAAAGAGAGCATAAGAGAAGATGTATCTGAATCATAAGCAACACAGCAAATCCACCCTCCAGCATGCATCAACAAAGCAAGGGAAGCCACAAGTATGTCACCTCATCCACGCTCTCTCATAAGTATGAATATGATTAAAACTCTAGGAATATGAAAAAATTGGTTTTATAAGCGAAGGTGGCCAGTTAACTTGGCCACCCTCAACCCAATAAAAAAAAGTTAAAGTGTTAGGCAACTGAACATATGGCAAGGTCACATCAAAGGGAATGAATCGAAAAGGTGGTGAAGTTACATTTTACAAGAGTGGGTAATGATTACAAGGAAGGGTTCCATGATAACTAATAGTGAGACCAACAATCCAAAAGGAGAAATACGTACTCATCCAGCCAGCACATCACTCAATGAAATCGACCATAAATAGAAATATTCCCTAACTTTCATACAAGATATTGTTCATTTCAAGATTTTGAGAGTTGGGACCACCTGGAGGAGCCATCAAAGGGAAAATATTGTCTCGTCCATTCTACAATGAGCACCTATATGAAGCACAGGAAAACTACAAGAAACAGTGAGGAAAGCTAGTATTGGCCACCCTACAGTAAGCACCTTCAAGAAAAATACAAGCAACAGTGAGAACTGTCAAAAATGTTGTGAGAGGGTGCCTAGGGCCTAGCAATTCAATAATTCTCCTCAACCAAGGCATTTTAGTGAAAGGTAGGTGCCATATCCACTATGCTTTCATTTCTAAAGAGAAAAAGAAAAGAAATTGTCATTTATTTTAGTAATTACAATGTGCATAAGAGATGGGCAGAATTGTGTGGAGGATTGTGTAGAGTAAAAGGAGAATTGTAGTCATCACCTTCCTAAACTCCAAACCCTTATCACCTGGGAAAGATTTTAAGCTATAGCCACCAAAACTTCATACAATCAGGTTAACAAAGAGAGAAGACGACAGGGGGTTTCAAAAGAATGGAACCCACTAGAATAACTAGAATACATCAACATCCTCCTGTGGTAGAAATATTTACAAGGCATCAATGGTTGGGATTCTTCAAGCTACTCAGAGGATATGATGATGAGATAGCTAGGGAATTTTCAATGTCACTCATACCTCAATCTAGAGTCAGTGCCACTACTGTAGTGAGGGGATTGTCAGTAACAATTACCCCTGAAAGCATTAGCAGGATCGCTACACTTCCTCTAGGATTACAATGGAGAAAAGAGGATAAAATTAGCAGCACTCTTGCCAATAAGAAACTTTTCTTGGAAGGTGTTGAAGCCCTTAAAATCGGGTCTACAACAAGGGGGATACCCACCCTTTCCGAACCTTGAAAGCAGCTCCTTTTCTGTTTGGGGTGGTGGGTCCGACTAAGGATAATGGGACCAGTTTCCCAATTTGTGTGTGTTGATAAGAATTGATATATCATTTTTCTAAAGAATTTTAAGTAAAATGCTTTTAATCTAAGTCTAATTTAAAACATGCAATTGTATTCTAATGAACAAAAATATCTAATTCTAAAACTAACCCGGGATTCAACTTTTTTTACTTATGCAATCTAAAATTGTTTCAAACAGCAATTGGTAATAAATATCATTCAATTACTACGAGAAAAGAATTCGATAAAAATGAATTTTTTCATATAAGAAATTAGCCGAAACAATTGTGAGAAGCATATCGCATAATAAGTTATTCATACATTGAGCATAAACAGAATAGTCATCACTGTACAAAAGTGCCAAATGATAACTCAAATATTCAAGCCTTCTATATAAATAAATAAACATAAAATATTACTTTGACACATAAGCAGAAATTATTAAGAGATAAAAGTACCATTGATAACAAGTCCTACTCATGAGCTTTAGCAATATAAAGTTATCTCTTCCTAATTCAACATCTACTAAGAGTACAAAAGTGCATTTCAGTAGTAGACATTAAACGCAGATATCAATAAATCTTGTTCCATTCATTCATCAAAACCTCCTCTGAGGGTGCAAAAGTGCATGTCCTGAGGAAATGTTTTTGACAAATTTCAGGACCCCTCTCCAAATGCATGAGATGGGTTGAAATACTACTATCCAAATACTAAAAATAGTTTATTACAAAAATATAGGAGGAGGTTTAAATGATCGTCCTCATCTAAGGCAAAAATAAATCAAAACTAAAACTAAAACTGAATCTGAAATTAACTATCTATGTATCTATTCTATGAAATCGCAAGAATTCAGCATTTGCTTGAGGAGTGACGGTTGGCCGACCTCCGATTTTAGTATCCCTACGAAAACCGAATCGGCGAGTGTTGGTGCTATCTTCTTAGCAGAGTTTGTAAAGCATTTGAAAGTCATGCATTGACTATGCAATTTAACCAAGTACTGCCAATAAGTATCCCAATTCAGCTTGGTTAACTTTTTGATGGACTCTATTGTTTCCTCACCTTTTTGTCTCCAGCTTGTCTGCAGTTGCTATGCTTTTGGGAGAAATCCCGGAGCGGTCTCTGAAAGGAGGTTTGCTCTGTGTAGGTTTTCATTGACACAGTCAATGACGTTGTTTGCCATTGTAGCTGCTTCTTCCACTGCCTGTTCTGCCTTCCTAATCTGTGCATCCCATTTATGGAAAAGCATTTCTTTGTGGGCTTCATTGATTCTGAGTGTGCCTGCTTTCCTTCCTTTTTCCGATTCCGGCTAAGTCAAACAATTAGAAATTATTTTATCAATTAAATCATAATCATGTCGCAAGTCCACGACTTGGTAATTTTATCACTTATCTTGCAATGGGAACTCCATTACGATATTCTTTGGCATAATGCCTCTCGTTGTTGCAAGAGTTGGTCGTTTAAGGCAAGGGATTGTGAGACAAACTCTGTAAGCTTGGGATCACTTCTATGCATTTCTATCATGGCTTGTAACTGATTTTCTTTTTTGGCAAAATTGTTTTGATATCCCAGCTGCATCTGTTGAAAATCTTGTTGTAGTTTTTCTAACTTATCCTCTGCTTCTCGATTGGCACTGGCTTGTTGTAGTTGTTGCTGCAAATTTTGGATTTGTTCCTCTCTATCCTTAAGTAATTGTTGTACCTCAGATGCTTTATTAATAGTAGTAGAAGCATAGTCTCCTGCGATCTGAGATAACTTAGTCAGATGTTCAATAGGGTCAGTGGTGAGGTCTCGCCAAAGGACGTCTAGCTGCTCTGCCTCAGGTGAGAGGATGTTGTCCAATTTCCTTTTCTTTCTTTGCCTTCTTACCACTGCCTTGTGTTGTGGACTATAAAATACATCTAGAGCAAGAATCTCCTCTATCTTGAGCATGATTTCGGATGATAGGGTAATGGGAATATTCTCCATTTCTAGAGCATTGCTGACTGTTCCAATGACCATGACTGTCATTTTCTACACTGTACTCTCAGGTGTATTCATGTTCTGCTCCTCAGTATTAATCAATTCATTGAATGTTTCCCACTCTTTATCCAGCTCAGTTCTCAATGGCTTTGGTGGCTAGATGAGGAGAGGGGGAACCTTTACCTATGGTGTAGTCAAGACCTGTTGCTCTAGGCGCCCTTTAGATTGGGCAGTATCTCCTACTGACCCTTCACTTTTATTATGGTCACTCTCGGATTGTTTAGAGCGTTCTAGTGATTCTTTTCTAGACTTAGACCTGGACATTTCTGTACCTGAGCTTCCACCTAAACTGATACTGGGAGTTGGCTCCCTTATTGGTTCCAAGCATAACTTATCCAAGGGGATGTTAGCTAATCTCCTTTCTCTATACAATTTGAATTCTTGGAATTCTACTCGGGGAAATTGAATTTGAGCCATGTGCAAAACTTCTTCCAGTGTGCTTTTCTATTGGAAGGTATCATCAAAAAGATCATCTTCTTTGGAAAATACTTTTATCTTGACAGCAGTAGTGAAATTCTTAATGACATCAAAAGGGTCAAATTGTCTTCCTAGAAATTTGAACAGTCGTAGACACAACATATTGTCTACTTCCTTAAATGCATGACCTAAATCAAACAGTGAAAAGGCCCCACAAACCACAAGAAATTACATCCAAATGGCCTTCGTCTTGTCTTTCAGCTCTTTGCTCATTCGTCCTACCCCGCAGGTCTGGTAGGCAATTTCTTGAGCCAATAACTTATCAAGAACATATAAGGGTAGGACATGAGGGGAAGCAATGCTTCCAAATACTCTGACATACGTGAAAAATTCTTCCCCAAACCATCTTGTGATAGGGAGAATGTCAACTTCTGCTTCGAGGGAAAATCTTGGGGCGTCCCTATTATACAAAATTTTATAGAGAGGTAACATAATTCCATGACAAATTCTGTAAAAATACAAGATAAACTTGGAATCCCACAATTCCTTATGATAAATGTGAATGGGCAAGGGATTTTGTGTAGTCCACTTCCAACCCATTAAAGGAAATTTGGAAACATACCAGATTGCATCCATAACATAAGTAGCTAAATAGAAAGGAGGATAAATCCTCTAAGTGGTAGTTCTTTTGGACCGGTAGTTCCAAATAGCCGAAGCTAAATTATCAGACAATATCTGAGCCAAATCCATAATAGTGGTGTTAGTAGATGCATCTAATAGGGGTAGCCACTCAGGTGAAAACTTGTTGACGTCGAGCCTTCCAAATAGTCTACATAGCATAGCCGCAAAAAAGCAATATGGGGAGGAGAGGGAACTAGTACTATACATATCGTGTTTGTCCTTTTTCAATGGTTCTTCCCTTGTTGACTAGTTCTTGGTACACTCCACCAAATCTTCATTTTCTTTGGAAATTTCTCCGTGAACTGCTTGTTGTATGTTTCTTGCGGCTCTGGTAGATGATACATAAGCCTTAAATCTTGTGGAGTGAATGACCCAATGTGGTTTTGGGCTCAAGACTTGAATTGTCTATCTATTATATCAGCACTGTCCAGTACCCACTTAACCATGTCTGTGTATGGAAGAATCTTAGGTCTTGTCACTATTTGATGAAGGAATGAACGTGCAAGTTCAGTGATTGATGCCTCAGACGACCCGCATGAATCTGTTGTTGCTTTAACCTCCATAACTCTAGGATTTTCTTCTTCGAGAAAATTGTACATGCATTCCCAAATGGTTATGTTGGCATCTCTGTTGCAGGTGTTGTCTATGCATAAGGGCGTCATCTCTTTGTCATTAGCAACTGAATCTTTTCCCTTCTTTTCCATTACGTTCTACACATTATTGCGTATATTATTTTGCTTGCTTCTCCTGCAAATTTACAAGTAAGGAAAGAATAATGGTAATAGAGAAGGTGACGGGGAAGCTCTTTAATTCTGAAATCATATCAAATATATCACCCTACGTGAAATAACCTTTTGATTAGATATAAATCTTATCTCATAAATGACTATCAACTAACCACTAAATTGACATTAATGCCCATAACTCAGTATTGGATTACGAGAAATACTTTATTGAACCATGAGCCCTACAAATCTGCGATAAAGCTATTTTGCGATTTGCTTGGCAATATCAGAGATCGCAATATCGCTAATCTATTTTGTTAACAATAATTTATTTCGTTAGGTGGCTGCGAGATGCGATTTTTGAAATGTCTTATCGCATATCGCCGGATCAGGATATTTTACCTTAGGTGATACATGCAGCGTATGAAATCCGCGATGTGCAATGAGTCTTTAAGGCACGCGATCTCGCATCGCGTTTTCGCACTTTCAAAAGCTTGTTTATATGATATTCCCCCATTACCCTTTGCGATGTGATGTCTTATTGTTAAGAGAATGATTTTATTCGGAACTTATCATAAAACTTAAGTTTTTTGGGTTTTACGAGTGTTTTCCTAAGTTTATGATAGCATGTTTTATTCAAAGGGAAATATAAGTGCTAGTTTCTTTAATTTTTTTTTTTAGAAGGGTCCCCATTTATTTAAATTTATTACTAAAACTAAATAAAAAGGGGGGTTGTTGCTAGCCACAACAATTGGCGATTCACTAGGGAGAATCAGTGATCTCTAATTATCTTTTGAATTTTCTAAACTTCCAAAACAAAAAAGTTTTCTGGAAATTCAAACTTTATTATAAAAATATAAATTGCATCATGCTTTCAGCTGTTAATGGTAGTTTGTTTCTTTTGTGTCAACTCTGATTATTTATTTCCCAAAGCTAGTCATTGTATTTACATTAGCCACTCTTGGTTTATAAAGATAAAAACAAATACTTCTCTATAAATCAGTTTTAAGTATGCTCATTTTTCATAGGTAGAGCCTCTGTTGCCAGCAAGCGTCCATAGCCTCGACAGGGTTACCTGTTACCCATCAATGATCCTGTATCCTACTTGGAGAAATATACAATTTTCAAAGATAAATCCATATCCACACTTGTTTTTTGTTTTCTTTAATTATTAAAGAACAACTTCTTGGTTTGGTAGCCAAATTATGACAATGCCATTCACCTGATTTATAACTTTGTTGAACAAGCTGGCTCGTGATGAGACCCCTTGTCTTTTGATTGCAACAATATTGAGTCATTGCCCTATTTTGGTATGTAGTTTTGGCAATGTCAACAAGGTATAATATCTATGATCATGATAAATCGGCTCGTGATGAGACCTCTTATTCTTTAAGCTTATAGTGTATCATTGGATTACTTCTTGAAACTCGTAATTCCCTAGGTGGGGAGGAAGTCATTGATTCCTTAAGAATATCTCTGGTTGACAATTATAGAGTTTTTGGAAATGGATTTTCTACAGAGAACTTTTGTTTTGTTATTGATGCTTTTCATTGACTGATATAAAACAAATTCCCACTAAAGGTTGTTTTTCATCAAAATTCGTAAGGCTAAAACTAGTATCGTTTTCAGACTTGTAGCGTTTGATTGTATCTTTCAATAATAATGATCGATTTTCCAAACCAGTTTTGTTTACACAAGCGAAAAACAAAATCTAAAAGAAACACTAATATTTTTTGTAAATTCCCAAAGTTAACCATTTACAACCTATTTTATTATCAAAATAAAGCTATAAATAATAATTTACAAAAATAGAAGAGGTCATCTTCTATGGAAAGTATTTTTTAAGGATCTGCCCATTAACAAGTAAAGATTCTCTTTTCCCTACTAAATCTTGCAACATGAAAGTGGATGGACCTATGATTTCAAAAATTTGGAATGGGCCAAGCCACATCCATTGGAATTTAGAATGTTTGCCTTTTTCCTCATGAGCCTTATCCCATTTCAAAACTAAATCTCCAATTTGAAAATCCTTCCTAGATACCATGCCTGAATCGAAGGAAACCTTTACTAATGCTTGATGATGAGCGTGTGTGATTTTAGCCTGTTCTCGTTGCTCTTCTAAATTATGGATCTGCAATTGTCTTAGTTGTAAAGAAGAAGTTGGTGTTTCGTCAATAAATTGAACTAAGGCCAAAGAAGGAATTACTAGATGAGTTGGGAGAACTATTTCTTTCCCATAAAGTAAATTAAATAGAGAAGTTCCAATGGAAGCCTTTTGGGTTATCTGGTCTACCCATAGAGCATACATCAAATATTTGTGCCAATTTTTATGATTCTGATCAATGGTTCGCTTAATTATTCTAATTAAGTTTTTATTTGTTGATTCGGCCAACCCGTTCCCTTGTGGGTAATAATTGGCAGAATATTTAAGCTTAAAACATCTTTTAAGTGCAAATTCAGTCATAGCATTGCCAGAAAAATATGATGCATTATCAAACATTAAAGCAAAGGGTAAACCAAACCTGGTGATTATGCACTGATCTATGAAATCAATGATGTGTTCAGCATTAGCTATCTTGAGTGGGACTGCTTCTACCCATTTAGTAAAATAATCTGTAGCTGTAAGGATATACCTATGTTGTTTAGAAGAGTGAGGAACGATCTCACCTATTATATCCAATCCCCATTGATCAAAAGTTTGATCGATATGATTGGTTGCAAACGCAATGATGGTTTCTTTTGTCTCCAGGGAGCAGTTTGACAAATTTGACATTTCCTTACATAGCTATGCGCATATTTAAATAGTGTAGGCCAATAATATTCTGCGTGCAAAATTTTATATGCTGTAGCATCTCTCGCGTAATGTCCACTTGCTGGTCTATCATGGAGTTCATACAACACCTTTTCAGCTTCAGATTTCTCAAGACATCGAAAGAGAATAGAATCATAATTCATCCTAAAATGTACATCATTTATGAGTTGATACTGTTTAGCCTTCAATCTTAGGGCTCTTTTCTTTGTATAATTCAGATTTGAAGGAGCATATATGTTCTTTAGATAAAATATGATATCAGCATATCTTGATTCAACATCATTTAGGCTTACCTCATACATTTGTACCTCTTGATTTGGAGATGATATTTCAGAAATAAGCGATGCTCCAGCCAACATCTTGCAAAAGCCTTGACCTTTTACAATATTTGCTAGCCTGATCTCAGTGTCGTATTCTTGTAAGGCAGTGACCCAATTTGCTCTCTTTTCACCCACATATTTCTATACTAAGAGATTTCTTACCGCTAGAAACAGCACTATGATCTTTGTATGGGTTTTAAGAAGAAACAGTCTAAAATATTTGATCGCTCTGAAAACAGCATAAGCTTGTTTCTCAACGTCGGAATAATTTAATTCAGCCCCTTGCAGATTTGAACTAAAGAAGGGAATTGGGGCTTCCGCCTTGTCTTGATTGGCTTGCGTGAGTATCGCAGCATATGACTTATTAGAGGCAAATGTATATAAAATAAAAGGATCGGAAAAATTTGGAGTCGCTAGGGATGGGGCATTAATAATCGCTTGCTTAATCAGATTGAACGCTTCATATTCCTCTTGGCCCCATTTGAAGAGTGAATTATTTTTTATCATTGCTTATAATGGTGACACAATCCTTGAGAAGTCTGGAACAAATCTTTTAACAAAATTAATCTGGCCAAGGAAGGATTGCATGGCTTTCTTATTATGAGGCAAGGATATTTCGGAAATTTCCTTAATTCTATCGGGATCAATATGGATTCCAAATTTTGACACTATAAATCCAAAAAGTTTTCCTTCACTTAATGCAAAAAAGGATTTTTTTGGGTTAAGTGAAATCCCATACCTTTGGAAATGTTGGAAGATCTTCTTTAAGTCTCTGACGTGATTACCGCATTTTTTAGAATATATTATTATGTCATCCAAGTAAATCACCACTGATTTGTTTACTAATTCTTTAAATCTGATATCCATGGCCCTTTGAAATGTGGCGCTAGCGTTGATCAGACCAAAAGGCATCTTTTGATATGCATAAGTACCCCATTTGGTTCTGAACGTGGTTTTTAGCTGATCGTCAGGATGGACCAGAACCTGGTTATAGCCAGAGAAACCATCTAAAAAGGACATTAATACTGATCCTGCAACTACTTGCAATATGTGTTCAGTAGGAGGCAGAAAAAATTATCCTTTTGATAGACTTTGTTAAGATTTCGAAAGTCAATACAAATTATAATATCTTCGTTTTTCTTTCTGACTGGGACCAAATTGGAAACCCATCTAGAATGTCGAATGGGAAAAATAATTTGGCTTTCAATAATTTATTAAGCTCGGACTTAATATGACTTTCCAGATTAGGATGGATCTTCCTCAGCTTTTGTTGGATAGGTTTTTCATCAGCTACCATTGGGATAGTATGTCGAATGGTTGAAGTTTCGTAAGTCTTAAGATCATTGTAGCCCCAGGCAAAGACACTTTTGTATTGTTTCAAGAGTCGAACGTAGGCTAATTTTTCTTCTAGGGCTAGGCCAAGACCTAGGTTGATATTTTGCGGCTTGGTATCTGTTCCTAGATTTACCAATTCATAGTTTAGAGTTGAACTCTGGAGTTTTGAATTGGCAGATCTTTTAAATCGGTCTTTCAAATCATATAGGTTTCCAACTTGACTACAGATTTTGGTATAGCATTATTAGTGCTTTCTTGTTGCAACTACTTGTCATGTTGGTCCTCATCAATTATCTTATTAGTATAAGATCTTTCCGATGTCGGGAAACTTACAATATCAGGATGATCATTCAAAATTCTCCAGTTTGTAACATTGTCAAGGATGAAGGGCCTAAAGATCAATTCCATTGAGAATTTGTCTGGGCTATAGTCTTCTAAGGGAATGAGCTTGGAAGCTACATTAGCCAAAAGGTCAGCACTAGCATTTTGGAGTCTGGGAATAGGTGAAATATTAAATGCTTTAAAATGTTCAGCCAGATCCTACACTAAAGATTGATAATGCTTCAAATGACCTCATAGACAATGTATAGTATTTTGTACGTGTTTAATAATAATCTCAGAGTCTCCGAAGACTTGTAGATACTTGACATCTAATCCAATTGCCTTGTACAGTCCTTGGACTAGAGCTTCGTATTCTACAGTGTTGTTTGTGCAACCAAACTCAAGTCTACATGTTAGCATAGTTTTGTTTCCCTCTGGACTAACTAATACACATCCTGCTCCTGCTCCATCATTAGACTTAGAACCATCAAAAAATAATTTGGAAAATAAAGATTTATTTACAGGACTATCTATAAAATTAACACATTTAGAACTATCTATTTGAGAAAAAATTTCTACTTGAGACGGAACAGAATGTTCGAAGTAAGGCGAAGTATGAACATTAAAATTTCCTAAGAAAGAGTCAATAGAATAGTTATATTGTTGTTGTATGCTACAGGTTCGTTTTCTCTTTCCAATTCCGTCACTGTGTATTTTTGGTGTCTTTCTCGCTCAACATTTATCTGATTCGGTTTACCATTGTAAGGGAGCCACATATCTGACCAGTCGGTCGCAAAGTATCCATGAAGTTTTTCGAACCAATCCCTACTAAGAATTAAACCGTAAAATTCAGGAATGTCTGCAACTAAAATATCAATAACTTGACATACCTTTGGATTAGATGACAGCCTTATGGTTACTTGATTTAGTTCAATGATTACTTCAACCTGCGATTGGTCCAGCTGAACTATGTGTACTGCAGATTTTTGAGGTTGGATGTTTAACTTTGCACATATTGTTTTAGGTAAGATATTAGATGAATCTCCTGAATCTACCAAACAATTATGCAAGATTTTATTGAAAATTTCATAAGTAATAAGGAATGGGGGAGTATGGGATTTTGACCTACCTCTAATTAAAGAAATATCATACAGATCAACTTTATTTGCCATATTAGTTGGAGGTCTTCCCATTTCATGAGAAGCTTGTGAGATTACAGTGGCAGGAAGAGGTGCAACTGGAATTGCATGTAACTCTTTCAAAAGTAGCTTTTGTTGCTATTTCAATTTGCTCAATTCATGAAAAGTAATGTTAGCCCTAGTCTTCGTCATATCTTCAATGATATTATATTCCATCTCATCAGAAACAATCAGTGTTTTAGATGGAGTTGAGGGATCGGATTGGACTAGGCTTGTTTAAGTCACTTTTGGTGATGATTTCTTACCTGCGACTTTATCTTTAGATGTCGAGCTTGCACTCTTCTGTTTAGAACCAGGTTGTGGAGGATCGAGTTGATTTCTACTTCTGGTACTAACTGGTGATGCCTCTTAATCCTCTTCGTCTAGAAGGATGAAGTCCCACATTCCCTGTACTTCTACAACTTCATCTTCATCAGTAGGTTCTTTGTTAGAAACTTACTCTTCTTCTCCTTCAGATTCTGTATTTGTTATAGCATTGGGAGGCCTTGAATCAACTGAGGGATTTTTTCTATAAGGCTTGTAGGGCTTTTATGAAGAAGTCTCTACTACTTGTCTCTTAATGTCAACCATTTCGTTAGACATGGTTTTTAAGACTTTCTGTAATCCTTCTAAATCGAATGGGTCTTTTGATTGCTTTTTCTTAGGATCATCTCTAAAAGTAACCTTCTTAGATTTTCTTTCATCAACAGTGTTTTTCTTTTCTAAAGCTAAGATACGTTTTTCTACCGCTATCGTTCCCTTCATGTTTTCAGCGAATGTTGTATTGGCAGCCCCATCTGTTATCATAAAATCAGTACTAAGGACTGCTACTTAATAAGATCTCATGAAACTGTTTCAGACCAAGCTTTAGACTAAGGTTTAGCCTCCTTAGTCAGAGAGGGCTCTCTCACAGATTTTTGATATGCATTTAAGG
>APFE030830666.1:39752-54181 GCA_000404065.3 Pinus taeda | reverse complement strand
TCAACTTTTCGCAAAACCTCCAGCAACTAGCATTTTTAAAGGCTCGTGCTACACCTTCATCTCTGAGTGTAAGATCAAGCCCCTCTAGCTCTGTTCTTAGGCACCTTCCGGATCGATGTACTCTTTTCTCCATCTTGCTTAGAATATCTTCACACAGAGAACTAACAGCAGCTACAATTCACAAAACAGCTTCAGCTTTGAAGTGCAGGTTCGCTTGCAATGATCCCTTTAAATGAAAACTCGGCCTTCTTTGCGTTTTTTCAAAATCTCGTCATACAACAGGCATGTTAACGCACCATGAATAAAAATTATGACACAACCATACCTCTTAAGATCTCTTTAAAATAATTGTCATGTGCGTGATCCTAAACTTGATGGCGGAATGATAACCTATCATGACCTGGAGAAGACATCAACTGACAAGATGTGAACGGACCTAATGACTCATCTTCCCAGACTTGACATTTCAAGAAAATGCGCCGCAAAAACCCCAAATCCCTGATTTCGTAGCGCAGACAATTATGAATTAACAAAACGCGCTACGAAATGGCTGGTAAATGATACGCTGCGAAAAGGTGAAAAATGATTGCGCAGTTAAATTGGCCAATCAGATTGCGCTGCGAAACTGCGCAAAATACAAATGACACAAACAAGACAAGACATGCTTTAAACAATAATGATGGAGGGTATCTAACGGTTTTTTACAAGGACTCACATCAATACCTTTTGAAATTCTCATTTCAAAGTGACACACATAGAAACCTATTGACTTAAACAAAAAATTTTATATGAATTTTTGGACATAGGTGGACTGTGGTTTTAAGTGATAACACCATCAACGAAGATCGCTATGTTTGATGGTAAAGCAGATATGTACCATTCACTTCAAACTTCTTCGCTAGGCTTGGAAGCGGTCGGAATTTTATTCAGAAGCTTGTTGAAATGCAAGTTAAAATATTTGATAGGTTCTCTTGATTCAGTCTTTAGATTCGATAGATCATTGATCAGTGTTGTTGTAGATCTATCATCACCGAACTTAGTCAAGAATTGTTCTTGGAAAATGTCCCAACTAGTGATGGACCCTGATGGTAATGAAAAATACTAGGATCCGGCTGCTCCTTGTAAAGTGTAAGGAAAGAGTCAAACAACATCTTCAATAGTAACACCATTTAAATTTATCGATAACATAAAGTCTTTTATGTGTTCTTCTGCTAGCATGCCTGCTTCAGGATTAAACTTGGGCAGCCATTTTTCCGAATGGGCCAGTAATTAACTCAAGGGCATAGGCATTGAGACAGCCCCTGGATTATTCCATGGATTTTGGGCCATCGTTGAACTACTAATAGAGGAAAGCGCAGACGAAGTTGCTTGTGGAAGGGATGAGAATGTTAAAGTTCCAGTACTCTGATGGACAACAATTTGAAGTGAAGTGGTGGATGGTTGACTTTGCAATAGGGAAGTTGGAATGGATGTTGATGATGAAAGAGTCTCACTATCAAACTAGGGAGTTCGACTAGGGATAATGGGACCAGTTTCCCAATTTGTGTGTGTTGATAAGAATTGACATCTCCTTTTTCTAAAGATTTTTAAGTAAAATATTTTAATCGAAGTCTAATTTAAAACATTTAATTGTATTCTAATGAATAGAAATATCTAATTCTAAAACTAACCCTAGATTCAACTTTTTTTACTTATGCGATCTAAAATAGTTTCTAACAACAATTGGTAATAAAGATCATTCAATTACTACGAGAAAATAATTCGATAAAAATAAATTGTTTCGTATAAGAAATTAGCTTCAACAATTGTGAGAAGCATATCGCATAATAAGTTATTCATACATTGAGCATAAACAGAATAGTCATCACCGTACAAAAGTGCCAAATGATAACTCAAATATTCAAACCTTCACATATAAATAACTGAACATAAAATATTACTTTGACACATAAGCAAAAATTATAAGAGATAAAAGTACCATTGATAACAAGTCCTACTCATGAGCTTCGGCAATATAGATTTATCTCTTCCTAATTCAACATCTACTAAGAGTAAAAAAGCGCATTTCAGTAGTAGACATTAAACACAGATATCAATAAATCTCGTTCCATTCATTCATCAAAACCTCCTCTGAAGGTGCAAAAGTGCATGTTCTAAGGAAATGTTTTTGACAAATTCCAGGACCCCTCTCTAAATGCATGAGATTGAGTTAAAATACTACTATCTAAATACTAAAAATACTTTATTACAAAAATACAGGAGGAGGTTTAAATGACCGTCCTCATCTAAGGAAAAAATAAATCAAAACTAAAACTGAATCTGGAATTAACTATCTATGTATCTGTTCTCTGAGATCGCAAGCATTCAGCATCGGCTTGAGAAGTGTCGATTGGCCAACCTCCGACTTTAATTGCCGTGCGAAAACAGAATTGGCGAGTGCTGGTGCTATCTTCTCAGTAGAGTTCGTAAGGCATTTAAGAATCATGCATTGACTGTGCGATTTAACCAAGTAATACCAGTAAGTATCCCAATTCAGCTTGGTTAACTTTTTTATGGACTCTATCATTTCCTCAGCTTTTTGTCTCCAGCTTGTCTGCAGTTGCTGTGCTTTTGGGAGAAATCCCAGAGCGGTCTCTGAAATGAGGTTTGCTCTATGCAGGTTTTCATTGACACAGTCAATAATGTTGTTTGTTGTTGTAGCTGCTTCTTTCGCTGTCTATTCTACCTTCCTAATCTGTGCGTCCCATTTATGGAAAAGCATTTCTTTGTGGGCTTCATTGATTCTGAGTGTGCCTACTTTCTTTTCTTCTTCCAATTATTACCAAGTCAAATAATCAGAAATTCTTTTATCTATTAAATCATAATCATGTTGCAAGTCCACGACTTGATTGGTAATTTTATCGCTTATCTCGCAATGGGAACTCCATTGCGATATTTTTTGGCATAATGCCTCTTGTTGTTGCAAGAATTGGTCGTTTAAGACAAGGGCTTCTAAGACAAACTCTGTAAGCTTGGGACCATTTCTATGCATTTCTAGCATAGCTTGTACTGATTTTCTTTTTTCGGCCAAATTGTTTTGATATCCCAGTTGCATCTGTTGAAAATCATGTTGTAGTTTTTCTAACTTCTCATATTCTTCTCGGTTGGCACTGGCTTGTTGTAGCAGTTGCTGCAAAATTTGGGTTTATTCCTCTCTATTCTTAAGTAATTTTTGTACCTCAGATGCTTTATCAATGGTAGCAGAAGCATAGGCTCCTACAATCTGAGATAACTTAGTCAGATTTTCAGTAGGGTCAGTGGTGGGGTCTCGCCAAAAAACGTCTAGCTGCTCTGCCTCAGGTGAGAGCATGTTGTCCAATTTCCTTTTCTTTCTTTGCCTTCTTACCACTGCCTTGTGCTGCGGACTATAAAATACATCTAGAGCAGGAATCTCCTCTATCTTGAGCATGATTTCAGATGATGGGGTAATGGGAATATGCTCCATTTCTGGAGCATTATTGATTGTTCCAATGACCATCTCTATCATTTTCTACACTGTACTCTCAGGTGTCTTCATGTTTAGTGCCTCAGTATTAATCAATTCATTGAATATTTCCCACTCTTTATCCAGCTCAGTTCTCACTGGCTTTAGTGGCTAGATGAGGAGAGGGGGAACGTTTACCTGTGGTGTAGTCAAGACCTATTGCTCTGGGCGCCCTTTAGATTGGGCAGTATCTCTTACTGACCCTTCACTTTTATTATGGTTGCTCTAGGACTGTTTAGAGCGTTCTGGTGATTCTTTTCTAGACTTAGACCTAGACTTGTCTATACCTAAGCTTCCACTTAAACTGATACTAGGAGTTGGCTCCCTTGTTGGTTCCAAGCGTAACTTATCCAAGGGGATGTTAGCTAATCTCCTTTCTCTATACAATTTGAATTCTTGGAATTCCACAGGGGGAAATTGAATTTGAGCCATGTGCAAAACTTCTTTCAATGTGCTTTTATGTTGGAAAGTATCTTCAAAAATATCATCTTCTTTGGAAAATACTTTTATCTTGACAGCAGTAGTGAAATTCTTAATGACATCAAAAGGGTCAAATTGTCTTCCTGGAAACTTGAACAGTCATAGACACAGCAATTGTCTACTTCTTTGAATGCATGACCTGAATCAAACAGTGAAAAGGCCCCACAGGCCACAAGAAATTGCGGCAAAATGGCCTTCTTCTTGTCTTTCAGCTCTTTGCTCATTCCTTCTACCCCACAGGTCTGATAGGCAATTTCTTGAGCCAATGACTTATCAGTAACATATAAGGGTAGGACATGAGGGGAAGCAATGCTTCCAAATACTCTGACATAGGTGAAAAATTCTTCCCCAAACCATCTTGCGATAGAGAGAATGTCAACTTCCGCTTCGGGGAAAAATCTTGGGGCGTCCCTATTATACAATATTCTATAGAGAGGTAACATAATTCCATGACAAATTCTGTAAAAATACGAGATAAATTTGGAATCTAACAATTCCTTATGATAAATGTGAATGGGCAAGGGATTCTGTGTAGTCCACTTCCAACCCATTAAAGGAAATTTGGAAACATAATAGATTGCATCCATAACATAAGCAGCTAAATAGAAAGGAGGATAAGTCCTCCGAGTGGTAGTTCTTTTGGACCGGTAGTTCCAAATAGCCAAAGCTAAATTATCAGACAATATCTAAGCCCAATCCATAATAGTAGCATTAGTGGCTACATCTAATAGGGGTAGGCACTCAAATGAAAACTTGTTGCCGTCAGGCCTCCCAAATAGTCTACATAGCATAGCAGAAGCAAAGCAATATTGGGAGGAGAAGGAACCAGTACTGTACGTACCGTGTTTGTCCTTTTTCAATGGTTCTTCCCTTACTAACCAGTTCTTGGTACACTCCGCCAAATCTTCGTTTTCTTTGGTAAACTTCTCCACGAACTTCTTGTTGTAGGTTGCCTACGGCTCTGGTAGATGATACATAAGCCTTAAAACTTGTGGAGTGAATGACCCAATGAGGTATTGACCTCGAGACTTGAATTGTCTGTCTATTATATCAGCATTGTCCAGTATTGACTTAACCATGTCTGTGTATGGAAGAATCATAGGTCTTGCCACTATTCGATGAAGGAATGAACATGCAAGTTCAATGATTGATGCCTCAGACGACCCGCATGAGTCTATTGTTGCTTTAACCTCCATAACTCTAGGATTTTCTTCTTCGAGCAGAGTGTACATGCCTTCCCAAGTGATTATGCCAGCATCTCTGTTACAGGTGGTGTCTATGTATAAGGGTGTCATCTCTTTGCCCTCAACAACCAGAGATTTTCCCTTCTTTCCCATTACGTTCTGCACACTGTTGTGTATATTATATTGCTTGCCGCTCCTACAAATTTACAAGTAAGGAAAGAACAATGGTAAGAGATAATTGACAAGGAAGCTCTTTAATTCTGAAATCATATCAAATATATCACCCTACGTGAAATAACCTTTTGATCGGATCTAAATCTTATCTCATAAATAAGCATCAGCTAACCACTAAATTGACATTAATGCCCATAACTCGGTATCGGATTACGAGAAATACTTTATTGAACCATGAGCCCTGTCGATCTGCGATAAAGCGATTTTGCGATTTGCTTCGCAATATCGCAGATCGCAATATCGTTAATCTATTTTGTTAACAATCATTTATTTCGTTAGGTGGCTGTGAGATGCGATTTGCGAGATGTCTTATCGCACATCGCCCAATCGGGATATTTTACCTTAGGTGATACTTGCGGCGTATGAAATCTGCGATGTGCGATGAGTCTTTAAGGCACGCGATCTCGCATCACGTTTTCACCCTTTCGAAAGCTTGTTTATATGATATTCCTCCATTACCCTTTGCGATGCTATGTCTTATTGTTAAGAGAACAATTTTATTTGGAACTTATCATAAAACTTAAGTTTTTTGGGTTTTGCGGATGTTTTCCTAAGTTTATGATAGCATGTTTTATTCAAAGGGAAATATAAGTGCTAGTTTTTTTAATTTTTTTTTAGAAGGGTCCCCATTTATTTAGCTTTATTACTAAAACTAAATAAATAGGGGGGTTGTTGCTAGCCACAACAGAAGGTGAGGAACCAATTGAGGAAAAAAATGGGATTAGAAGGGAGAGAATTCCATATCCTTGGGATGAAATAAGCTATCACATTCTCAAGTATATTTCTTGTGAGGGTGGGCTCAGTATAGTCTATGGTTACCAGTTTAGGCTCCTCCATGAGTTGAGATTTGGAGAAGAGTTACCTCCTCATAGAAAACTTAGTGTGCCTTAATTTTTTATGCAATAAATGATAGACATGAGCATCAAGGTACAAGAAGGGAAGTATCAGCAGTTGGCACATCATGGACCAATCAAACTTATACTAGAAGATGTCCTAAGAAATTTAAGAATCCCTATTATGTGGTCAACATTTGCATACATGAACAAAGAAGATGTAATTCAAACCATTGAGTATGAAAGAGACCTTACTTCTAGTGGTGAAGAAGAGGAAGAAGAGTCTGAAGAAGAGCAAGAAGAGCCTGATGAAGAGGAAGAATAGCCTAAAGAAGAGGAGAATGGAGAAGAAGAAGAAGAACCAGAGGAAGAAGAGGAGACAAAAATAAATGAGACAGAGGATGAAAAGGACAGTAGGGAAGAAGCACAAAAAGATGGATTAAGGCATGAAATACATAGCAAGGAAGGACAGGAATCCCCAAGAGTGTCTCCTGAGGCCACAGAAAAGGAGGCAGTTGTTGCCTTAACTGCTCTAAGTACACTTATAAAATCAAAAGGAAAGAGGCAGAGGCAGACTCCCCTATACTTTAGAACAAGGAGGAGCACTGGGATAAAACAAGAGAGACCTCAAACACCTACCAAGACTCCTATAATCATTGAGGACTCACCAAGAGAATAAGAAAAGATATTCCCTCTAGCAATGAGAGGTGAAGAGGGCACATCAAAACAAGCTTCCCCAAGGTCACCAATCACCTATGTTAAGAGGCCTACCACTAGGTCAACCTCGCAAAACAAATTAAAGAACCTTTGACCTCTTTTCAAAAAGGGAAAGGCCTCCTACAGGAAACACAGATAGTCCTACAATAAACTTTGTTAAAACTACAGGAAACACAGAAATAGGAGCAAGAAGGACAGCAGGGGCAAAGGGAATGAAAATAAGCAGCAACACAAGTATAAGGGGAGATAGGTACTCAAAAGACAGTAAGGGAGAGTCCCAAGAGCTGCAGGAACCTAGCCCACAACCAAATCTCAACTCCTATTACAGATTCATTGAGGGAGGCAGAGTAATACCACAAAAATTTTCCATCCCTCTATTCTTTGAGCTTGAAAAGGAGAGAGCAAGGACACAGCGTTGGATGCAAATTGCTAAATCAAAAAGTGTAGAGGATGTGGGCCATATGTGAGAGAAGCTGCTAGAGATGGGCATAAAGTTGAGTAGGATAAGAGACAGGGAAAGAGTGATGAAATCTCAACTAGAGGTAAGAGACAGGGAAAGAGTGATGAAATCTCAACTAGAGGTTAAGAACACATGGCTAAGGAGGCAAGTACGAGAAAAAGAGAGCCAATTGGCAACTATGGCAAGTATCTCCATGGAGGCACTCCAGCGCAGGATGCTATCAAAATCATATGCCTTATACCTCAAAGAACAATGGCTACAGTTTCATATAAATACCCTATCACAACGAGGAACTATGCATTTCCAAGACTATAGGCAGTTCAATGACCTCTATGACCAAAGCATCCTGGAGGACAGGGCTAAGATATCTAAGTTCTACCTACATAACTTGGCCTTAACATATTTGAATGTGTGGGACCCCAATCCAAAGCTAGGGGACTTACAACTAATGGCCTTGGTATCATGGATGAGTCATGAGGAGGCCAGGGCTAAGGAAATAAAAAGGGCATTGAAAAGAGAAGAAACAGAGCCCCTTTACATCGAAGCAGAACAGAGCAATTCTATGGTTGTCATTAGCACCCCCAACCTCATCGCCAATGATCCCCAGCTTGCACCAAGATACCTAGCTACACAAGAGCAAGAAATCACTCATTTTGAGGACACTTTGAGATTTTTAGGGGATGAAAGCCAGCAAGCATGCCAAAGGAGATGGATCATCTTACCCTACAGCCTAAAGATCAGGGAGTATCATTCCCCTGAAAGAATGAGGGATGCACTAAAAAGGACCCCACTATATAAGAAGGTATTGTAGAGACTCAGGGTCAACTGAATTGGCTTGAAACTCAGTCCATCATTGCTCTTGGGTATGTTAAAAGTGACAAAGGAAGAAGAAGAAAGAAAGCAGTGGGAGGAAATAGAGAATCATGCAGGATTTTATTCACAAGAGGAGGATACAGCGACAAAAGCCTGGAATGTCAAGGAGGACACCAAAGCAATGAAAGACATGGAAATAGATTGAGTTGCTAAGAGGATGAGCAACACTTTCAGTAGGGGGTGATGATGAGGCTCATCAATGGGTAAATTATATGGACCTTAATGCCACTCTCCATCTTATTGAAATCAACTTTTCTCACATTTCCTTACATGTTTTGTTATATTTTTCTTAGTGAGAAGGGTAAAGATAAGATGTCATGTCTTGTGGTCTAATGTATATTGATTGTAGGTTTTCAAGCAAATTTTGGCTAACTAAAGTGCAAGAACTGAAATTAGATAAGAAAGAGGGATTTTAGGCAATTGGATCTCCCTCTTTAACTCCTCACTCACTCGAAGATTCATCCACCAAATCTCATCAGCTCGGAGTTATAAGCAATTGAGCCATTAAGATCATTGGCAACCAAGCCAATGATAGTTGAAGACCAGTTGATCTCGATTTTGGGAGCCAAGCCTCCCTAAATTTAAGGAAGTTGTTGGTAGCTTCAGTTGTATAAATAAGAAGTCCTAGAGCCTCATTAGGATTCGACTTTTTTTATTTGTAACAAGAGGTATTTTCGAGCTAAGACATTGTGATTGATGACTCTTGTGTATTTTTTATATTTTAATGAAAATGAGAAGCATTCTCTTGATCCAGCACTGACTTGACTTAGAGGTATGAAGCTCTTGGGTTAGGGCCCAAGCCTAAGAGCAGAGGTTCCTCTTCTTGTACTTGTATGCTTAGATTACATTCATAGTTAGTTGTTGAAGTGATTTTGGTTTTGTTAATGTGAAATTATTTGGATGATTAATGAGTTTGCTTCCATTTGTGGATAGTTAGATCAGTGGTATCATAGTGACAGAAGACACTCCAGAAAAGCTTGTGATAGTGGATTTCACCTCATCTCCCTTATGGAATCATGACTTGAGGGTTCCATTCACACATCCCAAAAACAGATTTCTTGTTTTACTGCATGATCTAAGGTTTATTAATGAATAGGCCATTGTCTTTGAGTTCTTAGGATTATTTTCAATTGTCATTTTGATCTCTTGAGTCTTGATATGGTGTAACAACACTTCCATTCATGAAATTAGCCACTAGATGATAATAACTTTGTGTTCTTCCATTTAAAAAATATTTTCCATGTATAATTGAATTTGTGCATAAATGAATACCACAGTCTATGTTGTTGCGGGAGCTTCTAATTTGCAAGGAGACCTCATCTCATTTGCCTCATCCAAGCCCTATCCACTCATGTTTCCAAAGTCCACTAAACCCTAAATCTGAATTCTTGTTTGGTAAGCAAAATTGTCATTTCCATTGAGCAAATCCAACCATCTTAAAGCATCTGACTGAGCCTTGGATAGTGTTCACCTCCTCCATGCCTTCTTTCTCCATCAGATACCCTTCCCACACTTCATTCTACCTTTCCTACCATCTCCTAAGCTTTCGGTTTGTTTCCTGTAGTAGAATAGGGCATCTTGTAGTAGAACTAGGACATTATATAGTAGTACTACATGAAAACCTGTAGTAGCATGTTTTGAGCCCGAATTTAGCAAAATTTTCATTTGAGTTTAGATTAGGCCTCTACTTGGCTTTCATAGCCTTGAGACTAGTCCATACCTTCCCCTCCATACATGTTTCCCCTACCAAAGAACAAGTAAAAATTAGCATTTGAATTCATAAGATTAAAACATCTAAAAATGACTTTTTCTACAGTTTCTAAATTAGCACATGCATGCAGCAGTCATAATACTTCTTAGATCAGATTCCATGCTCAATTAGTCTAGATCATCACATGTTGTAAACAGGGTTAAGCTAGGTTTCTTTTGCAAGCAAAATGTGTAAATGTGTAGCTAGATGATTTCATGTCACTTTATAGCATCTTCCAATTCAGTCTTTCATTCCTTAAAGTGGGTTGCATTCCTTTTCTTTCATTAAGGATAATTTTCCCTTCTCCATTTGGTAGTCAGACTTCTTCTAGTCAATAGAAGACTAGTTTGAGAAACCCTAGAAGACTATCGCCCTAGTTGAAAAGTGACAAGAGCAGACCATTACATCTACTGTGTATACAGCACTATCACCATTAGTTTGTACAAACCCAAGGTTGATGAAGTAAAGTTGATAGACCCAGGATTTGTAGCATTCTTGCTACAATACTAGAGCTCATCACAAGGAAAGCCATCATCTTTGTAATCTTGGAGAAATTGTGTATTTGCAGTGATTTTCTAATATCAATGTAACTCTCATGATTCGTGGCTTTATATGTTGTGTGTGGAGCATGATTGTTCAGAGGTCTTTGTTTCAGCCAGATGTATACCCCAGGAAGATTTGTACACCCCTCCACGCGGGGGGGTGCGGGGGGGACTTGTCCCCCCGCGGGGGTCCGAGGGCCAGCGATCCCCCGACGGGGGCTCGGGGGCAGCGCCCCCGAAGCTAAAAACATATGTAAATTTACCTTGTAAAAGTATAGTAATTTCTAGTCAATCTGGGCCGTTCATTAGGCAGATGATCTGACGGTAGAACTTATGTTTAGTTTAGGGCTTTTTGCCCTAGAAGGCAACCCTCTCTTTGTATGAGGGCATTGTATTTGAGGTTGTGAGATAGATGTGTATTATGTGTGAGCGAGAAACAGAGAGGTGAGACTGTGAGAGAAAACAGAGGATATTACAGCGGATTTTGTTGTAGGTTGTGTCTCTTCATTTTGCTGGATAATAGAAAGGAAGGACTAGCTGTTCGAGGTGGACGTAGCCCAAACTGGGTGAACCACGTATATCTGTGTCTCTCTTGTTTTGTGTGTTTTCTGTGTTTATATTTCTGCAATATTTTATGTGTTCCATTGCTCCGTAATATTTAATTTTCTAACATTATATCCTTTTTTTGATTATCTTGTGAGTTATTTATTTTGGCTCCCTACTAAGGAGGAAGAGCACTCCTCTTTAACAAGGATTGTTGATATAATAAGATAACATAGCAAGGTATTTGGTTTTCTCTCGGTTTGTTATGTGATTATTTTACTATTATTGTTACGGGTTCTCTTAATGCATTGCAGTTAATGATTCGATTGAATTACTGAATAGTAATCTATGTCCTTCATATAGCTGCATAGTCCTAGATCGATCCACTTGTTAATGTATGTGTTGTCTGCTAATTTACTTTTGTAGTTATAAGATTTCAATTGATGAATGTTTGTGTGTATGTTACAATGTGATTACTAATATTGATCAAGTGATGTTACACTGAGTTCTTTTATTGAATGAAGTGTTGAGTAAGTGTTTTCGAGGAGTGATTTTTTCCTTTGATTTGCAAGAGTGTTTTATTCTACAAGAGCGTTTCATTTTTAGAACTATAAGCAGAGTCTGTTGGATGTCAGAGTGTATCAACAATAGCTTTGGGGTGTTGAGAGTGAACAATTACGATGACCTAATTTTGAGAGTTTGACATTAAATAGTGCTAGTTGGCATTGTTAACTACATATACTTTGCATGACAACCTTGAAATAAAAGAATTGCCCTAGTTGAACACTTATGTATGTGTGATTAATTGATCCTAATATAAAGACAATTAATTCTCCCAACAATGAGCCAAGTATCATAACACTTATTTACCTTCCCATGAAGACGAAGTGGTCCAAACGGAGGTGGAAAGGGGGATGCATACACCAACCAGAACGACACATGGGGAAATGCTACATGTCGGCTACAGGCTGAATTCACCAAGATGAAAACAAAACCCTGCCAAAGATAAGAATCCAAAACAAGGTTCTCCTACCCAAGACCACCCCTTATCTACCCCCAACAAAACAATAAAGAACAGAAATGGAGAGATTACCAAAGCATTGAAGTTCTTCCTCGCCAAAACAAGTCGATAGCACAATCTAAAGAGTTGTAAGGAATTTGTTGCACCGACCTCCCTAACTAGAAACAAACATCGCAAAGGCAACCTCTGTTAGATTTTCAACACATCCTAATTGTAAATTCTCCAACTAGCATTACATCACAAACATTTCACTTTGGCTACCCCCTTTAGTATAATATAAAAATTGTATTCAGCTAGAAGTTTACCCCCGCACTCTCTACAGAATAGCAGTGCTCCAACTGGAAAAAATCTAACATTTTCCCATATATCTATCATCTTCTACTCAGCTACCAGAGTTATCAAATTTTTCCAAGGAAGGTTTACTCCCTCTTGCAGGTAGGAAGTAAAATTATTGTAGCTTAATTAGAAATACAGACCAATCGTCATAGCACTCAAGAACTCGTAGAATACCCAGGCTAGAGACTTTTGTAAACTTAATTGTTGCATGCACTCTATACAGGAGGGTCAAGCCACACCACCCCCTATTAAATTCATCATGTGTGAGTAGTCCATTGCTAGATACCCTTCTAACTTATCAATTCTCTTGAAAAATAGAGGCCAAAGCGAGGGAGCATATCAACTACAACTACCTCTTGTGGGACTGATACATGAGGTAGTTTATCCAAGTGAAGCCATTGATATGTGCTTGATTGCTCCAACTATATGGATTGGAGTGCCATCTAGTTGAAGCACACCAATACAATCCCCAGTGTAGCCATCACATACTACTTTTGCTATGAGTGTTGTTGATGCCTTGAATCAATCATACAGTTGTGAATTATAGGTATGGGTAGGACTTCCAACCTGAGGGATATGTAAAAGGGCCTTGTGAGGCGACAATGTGGTGGGTACCCCTCTCAAAAAAAATTACTTTCGAGATAATCACCCAATAAGAAGTTCATATAAATGTTATAATTAATTAGTAAGTTTGATGATAATTTAAATTAATAATGATAATAAAATAAAAAAATTTAAACATGTACCATAAGTAATATATATCGTTACAAATATATTATTATTAGATAGTTAAAAAGTTTATATTTATATAAAAAATATATGATATTGAAAATTATAATGAGTAAAATTGTTTTATCATAAAATTTTAAGAATATTAAAACAATATGAAGAAAAACAATGTAAATAAAATTTAAATTATAACTTTTTAGTTTTTATAAAATAAGTAAACAATTATCAAGGTCAACGGGGCAGCTGGTTGATAAAGTCGGACTCGTAAACACAGTGAAGTTTTGTGCTCAAACCTGAGCGAGGGCGTTGACTAGTTGCGAGGAGTGACTTGCATGGGCCAAGCCCGCTCACCTTTTAGCCCCACGGGGGTAGGTGAGTTGGTAATCAGAATGCAGTGAAGTTCGTTAGAAAGGCGGGCTCCATACTCAAGGTCACGAATTCAAATCCCCCAGACTAGCCTCAAAGTTGTGGAGAGAGGCAGGCACAGTTTCCCAGGGGTTATAGTAGTAGCGATCAGAATTGATCCCGTGTAACACGAGTTACGAGACTACTTCAGTTTCCAATTCCTTTGTAATCAAAAAACAATTAATCAATTATCAAATAAATAAATAAATTTCAAATTTAATTATTTTTCAAATAAATAATTAATTAGTAAATAAATAAGTTTTAAAATTTAATCACTTTTCAATTTTAAAAATTTTAACCCACCTCACCCTTTTAAAAAAAATAGTATAAATACATCTAAATAAAAATAAAAAAAAATTAAAAATTGAATAATTGTAAGGTGAAAGGATAAAAAAAAAATCTCACCCCTTTAAAAAAGTAAATACTTAAAATCAAATTATTTAAAAAATTGGAAAAATTGATATTGTAGGGTGAGAGCATAAAAAAAATCTCACCGCTAGTATAAATATATCTAAAATCAGAATTATATAAAAGCTAAAAATTAATTAATTGTAGGGTGAAAGGATAAAAAAAATAGTATAAATACATCTAAAGTCAAAATTATTTGAAAATTAAAAAACAATTAATTACAAGGTGAAAGGATATGAAAGTTATAAAAGCACATTTTTGAAATACACCTACTTGCACCACTATTATCATAGTACAATAGTTCTCAAAACTATAGCTTTATAAATTTTCATAATGAAATTACTTTATTAACTTAAAAAATAAAATAGAAGTTTTATTACACAAAATATTA